>SJXQ01007308.1:0-99567 GCA_006408695.1 Aepyceros melampus | reverse complement strand
GCGAGTTCGTGCTGCCCCCCCTTCCAAGGCCTCCTCTGGCTGTACCAGTGGGAGATTGTGCCCCGGCTGCCCCAGGCAGGCATGTATGCCCTAAACCAGCTTCAGGAGCGGATGCTGCTGAGAGGAGCACACACAGAGGTGGGGCTGGCATAGCAGGACCAGAGACCTAGCTAGAACTCTTGGAGGTCTACTAGGTAGGTATAAGCTGTAGCTCACGATGGGGGCAAGGACACTGATAGAGGAAGCACCAGGTAATTATTTTTTATTACTATTTTTATTTTGTCTTATTTTCTTTCTTTTATTTTTTACATTTTTATTCAAGTATAATTGCTTTACAATGTTGCATTAGTTTCTGCTGTACAATGAAGTGAATCAACCATATGTATGCGTATACCCCCTCCCTCTTGAACCTCCATCACACTCATCTTCTTCTCCCTGGATCCTACCCCTCTAGGTCATCACAGAACACTTAGTTGAGCTCCCTGTGCAGCACAGCAGCTTCCCTGTGGCTACCCATTTACACAATGTAGTGTATATATGTCAATCCTGTGTGCTGTGCTTAGTTGCTCAGTTATGTCTGACTCTTTGCGACCCCATGGACTGCAGCTGGCAGGATTCTCCATCCATGGGGATTCTCCAGGTAAGAATACTGGAATGGGTTTCCATGCCCTCCTCCAGGTGATCTTCTCCACCCAGGGATCAAACCCAGGTCTCCTGCATTGCAGGTGGATTATTTACCAGCTGAGCCACCAAAGAAGCCCTCTCCCAGTTATTTTCACCAGCCCTTTACCCGCTATGTCCACAGGTCCATTCTCTACACCCATGTCTCTGTTCCTGATCTGCAAACAGGTTCATCTGTCCCAACTTTCTAGGTTCCATGCATGTGTGCATGCTAAGTCGCTTCAGTCGTGTCCAACTCTTTGTGACCCTATAGACCATAGCCCACCAAGCTCCTCTGTCCATGGGATTCTCCAGGCAAGAATACTGGAGTGGGTTGCCATGCCCTCCTCTGGGGCATCTTCAGACCTAGGAATCAAACCTGTGTCTCTTACATCTCCTGCATTGGTAGGCAGGCTCTACCACTAGCGTCACCTGGGAAGACCAACATATGTTTTAATAACCATGTTTATTTTTTTCTTTCTGACTTACTTCACTCTGAATGACAGACTCTAAGTCCATCCACATCACTACCAATGACTGAATTTCATTCATTTTTTTTTAATCTTTTTTTTTTTTGTATTGAGGTATAGCTGATTAAAAAGATCTTCATGACCAAGATAATCACGATGGTGTGATCACTCACCTAAAGCCAGATATACTGGAATGTGAAGTCAAGTGGGCCTTAGAAAGCATCACTATGAACAAAGCTAGTGGAGGTGATGGAATTCCAGTGGAGCTGTTTCAAATCCTGAAAGATGATGCTGTGAAAGTGCTACACTCAATATACCAACAAATTTGGAAAACTCAACAGTGGCCACAGGACTGGAAAAGGTCAGTTTTCATTCCAATCCCAAAGAAAGGCAATTCCAAAGAATGTTCAAACTACCACACAATTGCACTCATCTCACATGCTAGTAAAGTAATGCTCAAAATTCTCCAAGCCAGGCTTCAGCAATACATGAACCGTGAACTTCCAGATGTTCAAGCTGGTTTTAGAAAAGGCAGAGGAACCAGAGATCAAATTGCCAACATCCAATGGATCATGGAAAAAGCAAGAGAGTTCCAGAAAAACATCTTTTTCTGCTTTATTGACTATGCCAAAGGAACCAGAGATCAAATTGCCAACATCCACTGGATCATGGAAAAAGCAAGAGTTCCAGAAAAACATCTGTTTCTGCTGTATTGACTATCCGAAAGCCTTTGACTGTGTGGATCACAATCAACTGTGGAAAATTCTGAGAGAGATGGGAATATCAAACTACCTGACTTGGCTCTTGAGAAACCTACATGCAGGTCAGGAAACAACAGTTAGAATTGGACATGGAACAACAGACTGGTTCCAAATAGGAAAAGGAGTACGTCAAGGCTGTATATTGTCACCCTGTTATTTAACTTATATGCAAAGTACATCATCAGAAATGCTGGGCAGAAAGAAGCACAAGTTGGAATCAAGATTGCCGGGAGAAATATCAATAACCTCAGATATGTAGATGACCACCCTTATTGCAGAAAGTGAAGAGGAACTCAAAAGCCTCTTGATGAAAGTGAAAGAGGAGAGTGAAAACATTGGCTTAAAGCTCAACATTCAGAAAATGAAGATCATGGCATCTGGTCCCATCACTTCACGGGAAATAGATGGGGAAACAGTGGAAACAGTGTTAGACTTAATTTTTTGGGCTCCAAAATCACTCCAGATGGTGATTGCAGCCATGAAATTAAAAGACACTTGCTCCTTGGAAGGAAAGTTATGACCAACCTAGATAGCATATTCAAAAGCAGAGACATTACTTTGCCAACAAATGTCCATCTAGTCAAGTCTATGGTTTTTCCTGTGGTCATGTATGGATGTGAGAGTTGGACTGTCAAACAAGCTGAGTGCCGAAGAATTGATGCTTTTGAACTGTGGTGTTGAAGAAGACTCTTGAGAGTGCCTTGGACTCCAAGGAGATCCAACCAGTCCATTCTAAAGGAGATCAGTCCTGGGTGTTCTTTGGAAGGAATGATGCTAAAGCTGAAACTCCAGTACTTTGGCCACCTCATGCAAAGAGTTGACTCATTGGAAAAGACTCTGATGCTGGGAGGGCTTGGGGGCAGGAGGAGAAGGGGATGACAGAGGATGAGATGGCTGGATGGCATCACCGACTCGATGGACATGAGTCTGAGTGAACTCTGGGAGTTGGTGATGGACAGGGAGGCCTGGTGTGCTGCGATTCACGGGGTCGCAAAGAGTCGGACACGACTGAGCAACTGAACTGAACTGAACTGATAGCCAATTAACAATATTGTGATAGTTCCGAGTGAAAGCAAAAGGACTCAGCCAAACGTACACATGTATCCATCCTTCCGCAAATAACCCTCCCATCCAAGCCATCTCACATAACATTAAGCAGAGTTCCATGTGCTATACAGTAGGTCCTTGTTGGTTATCTATTTTAAATATAGCAGTGTGTACACACCCATCCCCAATTCCCTAATTATCCCTTCCCCCATCGTTTCCCCTGGCAACCATAAATTCATTATCTAAGTCAGTGAGTCTGTTTTTGTTTTGTAAGTAAGTTCATTTGCATCATTTCTTTTTAGATTCCACATATAAGGAATGTCATACAATATTTTTCTTTCTCTGACTTACTTCATTCAGTATGACAATTTCTAGGTCTATCCATGTTGCTGAAAATTTTATCATTCCATTACTTTTAATGGTTTAGTACTAACAGGAGATGTAAGATATTCTGGTTCGAGCTATGGGTCAGGAAGATCCCCTGAAGAAGGGAATGGCAGCTAACTCCAGTATTCTTGCTGGAGAATCCCGTGGACAGAGATGCCTGGAAGTCTACAGTCCATAGGGTCGCAAAGAGTTGACCACAACTGAAGTGACTTCGCATGAACCCACTACATCTTCACACATTCCTCTGTTGACGGACATTTAGGTTGCTTCCATGTCTTGGCTATTGTAAAGAGTGTTACAATGAACATTAGGGTGCATGTGTCCTTTTGGGTCATATTTTTCTGTGAATATATGCCCAGGAGTGAGATTTCAGGGTCTTGTGGTAGCTCTATTTTTAGTTTTTTAAGGAACCTTCATACTGTTTTCCATAGTGGCTATATCAATCTACATTCCCTCCAACAGTACAAGAGGGTTCCCTTTTCTCCACATCCTCTCTAGCATTTATTGTTTGTAGATTTTTTTTTAATGATGACCATTCTGACTGGTGTGAGGTAATACCTCATTGTAGTTTTGATTTGTATTTCTCTAATAATTAGTAATACTGAACATCTTTTCATGTGTCTTTGACCATCTGTGTGTCTTCTTTGGAGAAATATCTATTTAGGTCTTCTGCCTATTTTTTGATTGGGTTGTTTGTTTTTTGGTTTTTCTGTTTGTTTGGTTTTTGATGTTGAGTTGTATGAGCTGCTTCTAAATTTTGCATATTAATCCCTTGTCAGTTGCTTAATTTGCAAATATTTTCTCCCATACTGAGAATTGTCTTTTCTCTTATTTATGGTATCTTTTTCAGAGCAAAAGCTTTTAAGTTTAATTAGTTTAATTTCATTTGTTTATTTTTATTTTCATTATTTTAGGAGGTGGGTAAAAAATTCTTGCTGTAATTTATGTCAAAGAGTGTTCTTCCTATGTTTTCCTCTAAGGGTTTTATAATGTCTGATCTTACATTGAGTGTTTAATCCACTTGAGTTTATTTTTGCGAATGGTATAAGAGAGTGTTCTAATTTCATTCTTTTACATGTAGCTGTCAAGTTTTCCCAGTTTCACTTATTGAAGAAGCTGTCTTTTCTCCATCATATATTCTTGCCTCCTTTGTCAAAGATTAGATGGCCATAGATATGTGGGTTTATCTCTAGGCTTTTATCCTGTTTCACTGATCTATATTTCTGTTTTTGTGCAAATATGATACTATCTTGATTATTATAGCTTTGTAGTATAGTCTGAAGTTGTGGAGACTGACTGATTCCTCCAGCTCTTTTCTTCTTTTTTAAGTTAACTTTGGCTATTCTGGGTCTTTTTTGTTTCCATATAAATTATAAATTTGCTGTTTCATTTTTATTGTTATTTTTTTCTAATTTTTTTCTAATATATATTTTTATTTTTTTAATTTTACTTTAAAAAAATTTTTGTGTTCTGATCCTTACTGTTGCTTTTTCTTTGTTGTTGTTGCTGTTTCTGCTCTACCACATGGGCTGTGGAGTTGTGGTTCACAGGCCAGGCATTGGACCTGAACTCCTGTGGGGGGTGGGGGAGGGTTACTGAGTACAAGGCACTGGAATAACAGAGAGCTTTAGGTCCCAGGGAATATAATTAGCGTGAGGTTTCACAGAGGTCCTTAACCTGGCACTAAGACCTGGCTCCACCCAGCTGCCCAACTGCCTGCAAATTCCAGTGCTGGACACTTCAGGCAAAACAACCAGCAAGACAGAATCATAGCCCCACCCATCAAAAACAGTGAGATGACAAATAAAAATGTTACAGATGAAAGAGCAAGGTAGAAACCTACAAGACCAAATAAATGAAAGGAAATAGGCAACCTACCTGAAAAGCAATTCAGAATAATGATAGTAAAGATAATCCAGAATATCAGAAATAGCATAGAAGCACAGATTGAGATAACACAAGAAATGTTTAGCAAGGACCTAGAAGAACTAACAAATAGAAACAGTGATTAACAACATAATAATTGAAATGAAAAATACACCAGAAGGAATCAAAGCAGAATAATTGAAACAGAAGAATGAATAAGTGAGTTGGAAGATAGGATTGTGGAAATAATTAACAAGGAGCAGAATAAAGAAGAAAGAATGAAGAGAAATGAGGATATTCTCAGAGACCTCTGGGACAACATTCAAACTATAAAATCCTAGAAGAAGAGGAGCAAGAGAAAAGATCTGAGAAAATATTTCAAGAGATTATAGATAAACTTTCCTGACATGGGAAAGGAAATAGCCACCCCAGTTCAGGAAGTACAGAGAGTCCCATACAACGTAAACTCAAAGAGAAACACACTGGGACAAATATTAATCAAACTATCAAAAAATTTTTAAAATATATTAAAAGCATCGAGGAAAAAGCAATAAATAACATACAAGGGACACTTCCCCTCCCCACCAATAAGGTAGTCAGCTGATATTTCAGCAGAAACTCCACAGGCCAGAAGAGAGTAGCAGGATGTAATTAGAACAATGAAAGGGAAAAAACTACAACCAAGATTACTCTACCTAGCAAGGATCTCATTCAGATTTAATAGAAAAATCAAAAGCTTTACAGACAAGCAAAAGCTCAGAGAATTCAGCACCACCAAACCAGCTTTACAAAAAATGCTAAGGAATTCCTAAAACACAAGAGAAGAAGAAAATGACCTACAAAAACAAACCCAAAACAATAGAGAAAATGGTAATAAGAACATATATATAGATAAATACCTTCAATGTAAATGGATTAGCTGTTCCAACCAAAAGATGCAGACTGTCTACATGGATACAAAAACAAGACCCATATATATGCTGTCTACAAGAGACTCACTTCAGATTCTGAACACATACAGACTGAAAGTGAGAGGATGGGAAAAGTTATACCATACAAATGGAAATCAAAAGAAAGCTGGAGTAGCAATACTTATGTAAGACAAGCTAAATTTTAAAATGTTGTTGTTGTTCAGTCATCTGGTCATGTCTGATTCTTTGCCACTTCATGGACTACAGCACACCAGGCCTCCCTGTCCTTTATTTAAAATAAAGACTGTTATAGGAGACAGAGAAGGACACTGCATAATGATTCAAGGGATCAATTCAAGAAGACATAACAATTATAAATATGTATGCACCCAGAATATGAGCTCCTTAAAAATAAGTTAAATGATAATAGCCATAAAAGGGGATATTGGGAGACTTTAAAACCCCATTTACGCCAATGGACAGATCATCCAGACAGAAAATTAATAAGGAAACACAAGCTTTAAATGGTACAATACACCAGATAGACTTTATTGATATTTATAGAAAATTCCATCTGATAGCAGCAGAATATGCTTTCTTCTCAACTGTGCATGGAACATTCTCCAGGATAGGTTACATCCTGAGTAACAAATCAAGCCTTGGAAAAGTTAAGAAAATCGAAATTGTATCAAGCAAATTTTTTCACCACAGCACTATGAGATTAGAAATCAATTAAAGAAAAAAAAACTATAAAAAGCAGAAGCACATGGAGGCTAAACAATATACTACTAAATAACCAAGAAATCAAAGGAGAAATTTTAAAAATACATAGAAATAAATTACAACAAACACACAAGGACCCAAAACCTATTGGATGCCACAAAATCAGTCCTAAGAGGAAAGTTTATAGCATTCAATCCTACCTCCAGAAAAAAAAAAAAAAATTCAACCTAACCTGATACCTCGGAGAAGGCAATGGCACCCCACTCCAGTACTCTTGCCTGGAAAATCCCATGGATGGAGGAGCCTGGTAGGCTGCAGTCCATGGGGTTGCAAAGAGTTGGACACGACTGAGTGACTTCACTTTCACTTTTTACTTTCATGCATTGGAGAAGGAAATGGCAACCCACTCCAGTGTTCTTGCCTGGAGAATCTCAGGGATGGAGGAGCCTGGTGGGCTGCCATCTACGGAGTCGCACAGAGTTGAACACGACTGAAGTGACTTAGCAGCAACCTGATACCTAAAGCAACTAGAGAAAGAACAAATAGAACCCAAAGTGAGTAGAAATAAATAAATAAATAAAGATCAGAGCAGAAATAAATGAAATAGAGGGAAGAAAACAATAGCAAAACTCAATGAAACTAAAAGCTGGTTCTTTGAGAAAATAAACAAAATTGACAAACCTTTAGCCAAGGCCATCAGTAAAAAGTGGGAGGATCAAATCGATAAAATTAGAAGTGAAGAAGGAAAAGTTAAAACTGACACCACAGAAACACAAAGGGTCATAAGAGACTACTATGAGCAGCTGTATGCCAATAAATAGACAATCTGGAAGAAATAGACAAATTCTTGGAAAGGCACAACCTTCCAAGATTGAACCAGGAAGAAACAAAAAATATAAATAGACCAATCACAAATAATGAAATTGAAACTGCAATTTAAAATCTTCTAACAGGCACTTCCCAGGTGGTCCAGTGGTTAAGAGCTTGCCTTGCAATTCAGGGGACACAGATTTGACTCCTGGGAACTAAGATCTCACATACCACAGAGCAACTAAGCCTGTGTGTCACAGTTAGAGTGCCCCATGATTCAACTACTGAAGTCCACACACTCTGGAGTCCCTGTGCCACAAATAGAGAGCCCGCAGGCAGCAGCTACAGAGCCTACAAGTTCTGTAGCCTATGTACCACAATTAAAAAGCCCAAATGCTACACTACCGAAACCCACATGCTCTGGAGCCTGTGTGCCACAAATAGAGAGTCCATGCACCACAACAAAAGACATGCATGTTGCCACAAAGATCTTTCCTGCCGCAACTAAGACCTTATACAGCCAAAAAAAATCTTCCAACAAACAAAAGTCCAGGACCAGATTGTTTCACAGAAAAATTCTATGAAACATTTAGAGAAAAGCTCATCCAAAAAATTTCAGAGAAAGGAACACTCCTAAGCTTACCCTATGAGGCCACCATCATGCTGATATTCACCCTGATACCACAAAAAGTGAAAATTTATAGACCAATATTACTGATGAACACACACCCAAAAATTCTCAACAAAATATGAGCAAACAGAATTAAACAACACATTAAAAGATCATATACTATGATTAAGTGGAATTTATCCCAGGGATTTCATATCCCATGAAATTAAAAGGCGCTTACTCCTTGGAAGAAAAGTTATGACCAACCTAGATAGTATATTCAAAAGCAGAGACATTACTTTGCCGACTAAGTCCGTCTAGTCAAGGCTATGGTTTTTCCTGTGGTCATGTATGGATGTGAGAGTTGGACTGTGAAGAAGGCTGAGCGCAGAAGAATTGATGCTTTTGAACTGTGGTGTTGGAGAAGACTCTTGAGAGTCCCTTGGACTGCAAGGAGATCCAACCAGTCCATTCTGAAGGAGATCAACCCTGGGATTTCTTTGGAAGGAATGATGCTAAAACTGAAGCTCCAGTACTTTGGGCACCTCATGCGAAGAGTTGACTCATTGGAAAAGACCCTGATGCTGGGAGGGATTGGGGGCAGGAGGAGAAAGGGACGACCGAGGATGAGATGGCTGGATGGCATCACAGACTCAATGGACGTGAGTCTGAGTGAACTCCGGGAGTTGGTGATGTTTCTTTGGAAGGAATGATGCTAAAACTGAAGCTCCAGTACTTTGGGCACCTTATGCGAAGAGTTGACTCATTGGAAAAGACCCTGATGCTGGGAGGGATTCGGGGCAGGAGGAGAAAGGGACGACCGAGGATGAGATGGCTGGATGGCATCACAGACTCAATGGATGTGAGTCTGAGTGAACTCCGGGAGTTGGTGATGGACAGGGAGGCCTGGCGTGCTGCGATTCATGGGGTCGCAAAGAGTCGGACACGACTGCACGACTGAACTGAACTGATCCCAGGGATGCAAAGATTCTTCAATATACACACATCAATCCATGTGAAACACCATATTAATAAATTAAAGAATAAAAACCATATGATCATCTCAATAGATGCAGAAAAAGCTTTTGACAAAATTCAATACTCATTTATGATTTAAAAAAAAAAAAACAACCTTCCAGAAAGTGGGCATAGAGGGAAATATCTCAACATAATAAAGGCCATTACAACAAACCCATGGCAAACATCATTCTCAGTGGTGAAAAACTGAAAGCATTTCCTCTAAGACCAGGAACAAGACAAAGATGTCCACTGTCACCACTATTAGTCAGCAAAATTTTGGAAGTCCTAGCCAAGGCAATCAGAAAAGAAAAAGATATGAAAGGAATCCAAATTGGAAAAGAAGAAGTAAAACCATCACTGTTTGCAGATGACATAATATACTAGAATATTCTGAAGATGATACTAGAAAAATACTAGAGCTAATCAAAGAATTTGGTAAAGTCATAGGATACAAAATTAATGCACAGAAATACTTTATATTCCTATACACTAGCAATTATAGATCAGAAAGAAATTAAGGAAACAATCCCATTCACCATTGCAACAAAAAAGAATAAAATATCCAGGAATAAACCTGCCTACCTAGACAAAAGACATGTATGCAGAAAACTATAAGACACTGATGAAAGAAATCAAAGGTGATTCAAACAGATGGAGAAGTATACCATGTTCTTGGATTGGAGGAATCAATATGGTGAAATGACTCTACTACCAAAGCAATCTGCAGTTTCATACAATCCCTATCAAATTACAAATGGCATTTTACAAGAACTAGAACAAAAATGTTTACAATATGTATGGAAAAACAAAAGACCTCAAATAGCTGAAGCAATCTTGAGAAAGAAAAACAGAGCTGGAAGAATCAGGCTCCCAGAATTCAGACTATATTACAAAGCTATAGTAATCAAGAAAGTATGATACTTGCACAAAAACAGAAATAAAAATCAATGCAACAAGATAAAAATCCCAGAGATAAATTCACATACCTTTCTATGTCACCTAATCTATGACAAAGGAGGCAAAAATATATGATAGAGAAAAGAGAGCTTCTTCAATAAGTTGTGCTGAGAATACTGGAGAGCTACATGTAAAAGAATGAAATTAGAACACTTTCTTACATCATTGTTGTTGTAAGTCACAACCCCATGGACTGTAGCAAATGCCCTCCTCGACCAGGCTCCTCTGTCCATGGGATTTACCAGACAAGAATACTGGAGTGGGTTGCCATTTCCTTCTCCAAGGGATCTTCCCTACCCAGACATCAAATCTGCATCTCTTGCATTGCAGATGTATTCTTTACTGCTGAGCCACTGGGAAAGCCTCTCTTACACCATACACAAAAATAAACTCAAAATCAAGTAAAGACTAAATATAAGGCCAAACACTATAAAACTCTTAAAGGAAAACATAGGAAGAACACACTTTGACATAAATCAAAGCAAGAGTTTTTTTGGCTCACTTCCTAGAATAATGAAAATAAAAACAGAAATAAACAAATAGAACTTAATTAAATTTAAAAGCTTTTGCACAGCAAAGAAAACATGAATGAGATGAAAAAACAACCCCAGAATGGGAGAATATATTTGCAAATGAAGCAATTGACAAAGAATTAATCTCCAAAATATACAAACAACTCATGAAGCTCAATGTAAACAAACAATCCAATCAAAAAATAGGTGGAAGACCTAAATTGACATTTCTCCAAAGAAGACACACAGATGCCAAAAAAATTAATAAGTAAAACCACACACACATAAAAAGATGTTTAACATCCTTAATTATTAGAGAAATTCAGATTCAAACTACAATGAGTTATCACTTCACATTAGTCAGAATGAGCATTATCAAAAAATTTAGAGCTAATAAATGCTGGAAAGAATGTGGAGGAAAGAGAACCTTCCTGCACTATCATTGGGAATGTAGACTGATAACAGCCACGATGGAGAACAGTATGGAGATTTCTTTTAAAAAAAAAACTAAAAAGAGACGACCCAGAGGGATGGTATGGGAAGGGAGGAGGGAGGGAGTTCAGGATGGGGAACACATGTATACTTGTGGCGGATTCATGTTGATGTATGGCAAAACCAATACAATATTGTAAAGTAATTAACCTCCAACTAAAGTAAAGTAAAATAATAATAATAAATAATAAATAATAAAAGAAAAAACTTCACTATGGCAATCTCTAGGCAAGTACTCTGAAAAAAAAATAAATTTATATTTAAAAAAATTAAAAATAAAACTACCATATGACCGAGCAATCCCATTATTCAGCATATGCCCTGAGAAAATCATAATTCCAGAAAACACATGTACCACAATGTTCATTGCAGCACTATTCACAACAGCCAGGATACGGAAGCAACCTAAATTTCTATCAACAGATGAATTGATAAAGAAGATGTGGTACATATACACAGTGGACTATTACTCAGTTATAACAATGAATGAAACTGGGTCATTTGCAGAGATATGGATGGGCCTAACATCTATCGACAGAGAAGGCAATGGCAACCCACTCCAGTACTCTTGCCTGGAAAATCCCATGGATGGAGGAGCCTGGTAGGCTGAGGTCCATGGAGTCTCTAAGAATCGGACATGACTGAGCGACTTCACTTTCACTTTTCACTTTCATGCATTGCAAAAGGAAATGGCAACCCACTCCAGTGTTCTTGCCTGGAGAATCCCAGGGGCAGTGGAGTCTGGTGGGCTGTCATCTATAGGGTCGCACAGAGTCAGACAGACTGAAGTGACTTAGCAGCAGCAGCAACATCTATCAATATAAAGTAAAGTAAGTCAGAAAGAGAATAACAAATATATGTGTGTGTGTGTGTGTGTGTGCGTGTGTGTGCATGTGGAATCTAGAAAAATGGTATAGAGGGTCCTATTTGCAGGGCAGATATAGAGATACAGATGTAGGGAACAGATGTGGGCACCCATTGTGAGGGGAGGCATGGATTGAGAGATTGGGATTGACATGTGTGCACTGCCAAGTGTAAAACAGATAGCTAGTGCAGGAGCTCAGCTTGGTGTTCTGTGATGACCTAGTGGATGGGATGGGAAGTGGGAGGTGAGAAGGGAGGTCCAAGAAGGGGATATATGTTTACATATAGCTGATTCACTTCATTGTACAGCAGGAACTAACACAATATTGTAAAGCAACTACACCCTCCCACCCCAAAGTTAGGGATGGGACTACAGTCCATGGAGTCGCCAGGAGTCGGACATGACTGAGCAACTAAGCACAGCACACCACCCCCAAAATTAGGGAGTTATACTCACTTGCTCTTTAGTATCATAATTCTAAGCAACTATTTTCTAGTAGTTGCTATAGCAACTACTTGACATCCACAGCAATTCTGTTTGAAGAAAATAAATGCAGCTTGTTTCTTTGGACTCAATATCAATTACACCCTTACCCCTGAGGAAAACTAGAAAATGCCTCTCTACCTGATGAAATCCTACATGTCTTCTGAGGTGCAGCTCAAATACACAGCAGAGAGAGATACAGCAGCCACTTTTAGAGATGGCTCCAGCTCCCAGCCTTTTCCTCTCATCACTACTGGTAAGAATAACTCACACAACACTTCTCTGTGAGCCTAAGGCAATACTTAGCTTATGCCTCTATATTTGTTGCTTTTGTTCTGTCCTAAGTCATGTCTGACTCTTTGCAACCCCATGGACTTCACCATCTCCGAAATTCACTCAAACTCCTATCTGTTGCATCAGTGATGCCATCCAACCCTCTCATCCTCTGTTTTCCCTCCTCCTCTTGCCTTCAATCTTTTCTGGCATCAGGGTTTTCCAACTCCAGTGAATTGGCTCTTCACATCAGGTGGCCAAAGTATTGGAGCTTCTACATAGTAAATATTTTACACTTTGTGTGCCATATATAGTCTCTGTGCCAACTATACAACTTTGTCATTCTTTTATCAAAGCAGTCGTGGACAATGTAAATGAATAAGTATTACTATGTTCCTATAAAACACCTCCATTTATTTATTTATTTCTAATTGATTTTTATTTTTTAGTTTGTTTTGCTTTACAATACTGTATTCGTTTTGCTATACATTGACATGAATCAGCCACGAGTGTACATGAACTCCCAATCCCAACCCCCACCTCCCCCCTCCCGCCCCACACCTTCTCTTTGGATTATTCCCGTGCATCAGTCCCAAGCATCCTGCATCCTGCATCAAACCTGGACTGGCGATTCATTTCACTTATGATATCATACATGTTACACTGCCACTCTGCCAACTCATCCCACCCTCTCCTTCTCCCACAGAGTCCAAAAGGCCGTTCTATACATCTGTGTCTCTTTTGCTGTCTTGCATACAGGTTTATCATTATCATCATTCTAAATTCCATATATATGTGTAAGTATACTGTATTGGTGTTTTTCTTTCTGGCTTACTTCACTCTGTATAATCGGCTCCAGCGTCATCCACCTCATTAGAACTGATTCAAATGTATTCTTTTTAATAGCTGAGTAATACTCCATTGTGTATATGTACCACAGCTTTCTTATCCATTCATCTGCTGATGGACATCTAGGTTGCTTCCATGTCCTGGCTATTATAAACAGTGCCGCAATGAACATTGGGGTACACGTGTCTCTTTCAATTCTGGTTTCCTTGGTGTGTATGCCCAGCAGTGGGATCGCTGGATCATAAGGCAGTTCTATTTGCAATTTTTTAAGGAATCTCCACACTGTTCTCCATAGTGGCTGTACTAATTTGCATTCCCACCAACAGTGTAAGAGGGTTCCCTTTTCTCCACACCCCTCCAGCATTTATTGCTTGTTGACTTTTGGATCGCAGCCATTCTGACTGGTGTGAAATGGTACCTCATTGTGGTTTTGATTTGCATTTCTCTGATAATGAGTGATGTTGAGCATCTTTTCATGTGTTTGTTAGCCATTCGTATGTCTTCTTTGGAGAAATGTCTATTTAGTTCTTTGGCCCATTTTTTGATTGGGTCATTTATTTTTCTGGAGTTGAGCTGCATAAGCTGCTTGTATATTTTTGAGATTAGTTGTTTGTCAGTTGTTTCATTTGCTATTATTTTCTCCCATTCAGAAGGCTGTCTTTTCACCTTGCTTATAGTTTCCTTTGTTGTGCAGAAGCTTTTAATTTTAATTAGATCCCATTTGTTTATTTTTGCTTTTATTTCCAGTATTCTGGGAGGTGGATCATAGAGGATCCTGCTGTGATTTATGTCAGAGAGTGTTTTGCCTATGTTCTCCTCTAGGAGTTTTATAGTTTCTTGTCTTACATTTAGATCTTTAATCCATTTTGAGTTTATTTTTGTATATGGTGTTAGAAAGTGATCTAATTTCATTCTTTTACAAGTGGTTGACCAGTTTTCCCAGCACCACTTGTTAAAAAGATTGTCTTTAATCCACTGTATATTCTTGCCTCCTTTGTCAAAGCTGTCCATAGGTGTGTGGATTTATCTCTGGGCTTTCTACTTTGTTCCATTGATCTATATTTCTGTCTTTGTGCTAGTACCATACTGTCTTGATGACTGTGGCTTTGTAGTAAAGCCTGAAGTCAGGCAGGTTGTTTCCTCCAATTCCATTCTTCTTTCTCAAGATGGCTTTGGCTATTCGAGGTTTCTTGTGTTTCCATACAAATTGTGAAATTATTTGTTCTAGCTCTATGAAAAACACCGCTGGTATCTTGATAGGAATTGCATTGAATCTGTAGATTGTTTTGGGTAGTATACTCATTTTCACTATATTGATTCTTCTGATCCATGAACATGGTATGTTTCTCCATCTATTAGGGTCCTCTTTGATTTCTTACAAGAAGGACTCACAAAGAAACAGAAAATTTGTGTAGCCCTATAGGATGTAAAGAGATTTAATAATCAAGAAACTTCTCACAAAGTAAAGCATAGGACCAGATGGATACACTGGTGAATTCTACTAAACATTTAATGAAGAATTAGTACCATTTCCCCACAAACACTTTGAGAAAATATAAGAGGAAAGAATATTTTCCAATTCTTTCTCTGGAGCCAGTATTACCTTGATACAAAAAACAAAGACATTAAAATAAGAAACGATGTGCCAATATTTCTTAGGAATATGGATGTAAAAATACTAAGAAGTGCTTAAAACTGAATCCATCAATATATAAAGAGGATTATACATCATGACCAAATGGAATTTACCCCAGGAATGCCAGGTAGGTTTAACAACTGAAAATCAAGTTGTGGAATACATAACATAAATAGAATAATGTACAAAAACCTCTTGATTAGCTGAACAGACACAGAAAAGCTCTTGACAAAATTCAACACCCCTTTATCATAAGAACATTCAACAAATTAGTTATGGAAGGGAACTTCCTTAAGCTGATAAAGGGCAGCTATGAAAAAATCACAACTCACATTATCCTTGAAGGTGAACCTTTTCCCTCTCAAATTAGGGTTAAGATAAGGACATCCACTCTCAGCTTTTCTTTTCAACATTGTACTGGAGGCTGTATCGAGGACATTTAGACAAGAAAATGAAATAAAAGGCATTGAAAAAAAGAGGTAAAACTGTCTCTATTGCAGATGCCATGATCTTGCATATAGAAAATCTTTATGGGTCCACTAAAGAGTTTTTTGTATATAAACTGTTAGAATGAATGCTGCTGCTGCTAAGTCGCTTCAGTCGTGTCTGACTCTGTGCGACCCCATAGATGGGAGCCACCAGGCTCCCCCATCCCTGGGATTCTCCAGGCAAGAACACTGGAGTGGGTTGCCATTTCCTTCTCCAGTGCATGAAAGTGAAAACTGAAAGTGACATCGCTCAGTCATGTCTGACTCTTTGCGACCCATGGACTGCAGCCTACCAGGCTCCTCCATCCATGGGATTTTCCAGGCAAGAGTACTGGAGTGGGGTGCCATTGCCTTCTCCGGTTAGAATGAATAAATAAGTCCAAAAAGGTTGCAGGATATAAGATCAATATACAAAAATCTATTGCATTTCTATATACTAGCAACAAACAATCTAAAGATGAAATTAAGAAAATAATTCCATTTATGATACCATCAATAAAACATTTAGGAATAAAATTCAACAAGAGAAGTGAAACTTTTTTCAAAACATTGTTGAAAAAAAATTAAAGACCTAAATAAATAATCTCATATTCCTTAATTATAAGACCTAATATTGTTAAGATGCTGCTGCTGTTGCTAAGTCGCTTCAGTCATGTCCGACTCTGTGCGACCCTATAGACGACAGCCCACCAGGCTCCACTGCCCCTGGGACTCTCCAGGCAAGAACACTGGAGTGGGTTGCCATTTCCATTTCCAATGCATGAAAGTGAAAAGTGAATGTGAAGTCGCTCAGTTGTGTCCGACCCTCAGCGACCCCATGGACTGCAGCCTTCCAGACTCCTCCATCCATAAGATTTTTCCAGGCAAGAGTACTGGAGTGGGATGCCATTGCCTTCTGCGTGTTAAGATAATAATAGACCCGAAACTGCTCTACATAGCTAATCCACTTCCCATAAGACAACATAGAATGCCAAAAATAGATACATCAGCTCAGTTCAGTTCAGTCGCTCAGTCGTGTCCAACTCTTTGCGACCCCATGAATCGCAGCACGCCAGGCCTCCCTGTCCATCACCAGCTCCCGGAGTTCACTCAGACTCATGTCCATCGAGTCAGTGATGCCATCCAGGCATCTCATCCTCGGTCGTCCCCTTCTCCTCCTGCCCCCAATCCCTCCCAGCATCAGGGTCTTTTCCAATAAGTCAGCTCTTCGCATGAAGTGGCCAAAGTACTGGAGCTTCAGCAGAAGATGAAAAATAAGAGAAGGAAAATCCTAGATGAGTTGGATAGAAACCACTTTTTAGTTACACATAGCCAAAGATAGTGAACAATTTAGGAATTAAAAATTAGTAGTCATAATCATATATATTTTATGCTAAATGAACAGTAAGTTGTGTACAGGTCTCATTCCAAAATTTAAACTCATTCTTCTCAACTACCCTTTTTACCATATTCACAAAATTCAGAATTAATTTTGGGGGAATATGGTTGAGATAACTATCAGGAGTGAGTGAACCATTCCTAACAATTATGGTCACTATTTTGTTACCAAAGTGGGAAGATGCACCCATTTTGTAACAGTGCCTTAGCCCATGTCTATCCAGTAAGGATAAATAGTACCCAAGTAGGGGTGATCACTTGAGTAATCAATATCATTACCATCTACATGATTTTTTCATGCTAAAAGAAACTATATATTTATCCTCATTTGTTCAGCTTGTATTGATTGCTTTCTATGATGCTACACACTGGGCAATGTGCTAGGATATGTCAGAGATAAAGCTCCAACTCTTGCTTCAACCCTAGAACTTGTAATCTGTTTAAATATTATTTGATTCAGTAGTTCTCAACTGGGTGCAATTTTCATCCTGGGGGAGATTTGACAATGTCTGGGGACTTTGTCACAACCAAGGGAATGCTATAGCATTTATTAGCAGAGGCGAGGGATGCAGCTAAACATTCTAAAATGTACAGGACCATCCCCCAAGCAAAGAATTTTTCAGCCCATAATGTCAACAGCACACCTAGTGATAAACTCAAACTCCTTATTTTATAGAAGAATAAACTGAGGCATATGTAATAATGCACCCAAGATCATTGGCTCTACAGAAGTGAAGTCCAGAAATCCTAGTTCTGTTCTGCATTCAATAAATTTCCACCCTCTCTTCCTTGAACTAATATTGAGGACTCATTCTGACATGTATTATTCCTTTCCTAAAAGCAATGGGCTCTGCAGTGGCACCCTGATGGAGGGCTGTATTAGCCAGAAATGGAGAAGCAATCACCTGTGATATACATGATTGCTGCAGGAGACAGACTCAATTGAGTAACAGAGCTGCCTTGGATATGACTTCTGGACTTTGAAAGCAAGGATACTGGGAGGAAAAGCATGGACTCAGAATTTTCATTTATGCATTCTTTCCTTGTCTTATTCATTCCTGTATTGAACAACAACAAAATAATACTGAGCCGCTACTATATGCCAAGCACAGGCTAGAAACCAGAGGCAAGGCAATGAATAATAAATATGCGGCCCTTTTTTTTTTTTTTCAAGTTCAGTTCAGTTTAAGAGCTTTTGGTAAACAAGAGACACAGAGATGAACAAGACATTATAATGCATTGAGACAGAAACACTGGTGAAGGCAAGCACAGGATGAAATAAGATATGCCAGTTGGTCAAAGTTATTGGTTGCAAGCAACAGAAAACAATTTTGGCTTATTTCAGCAGAAAAAGTTACTGGAAAAATACCAGGAAGCCCACAGAAGTGCCAGAGAGCCTAAAGAACAAGACTCAGAAAACAGGCAAGAAAAGGGGGGCTCAGCTGTAGCTAGTGCCTCAGTCTCAAAACCACTATGATGAGGACCACAGCCGTAGTCAGTGAACTATTCCAGCACAGGATGCTATAAATTTGTACTGGACTCTGCCCGATGCCCCTGGAGGCAGCATTTTGCTGGCACAGCTGTGACAGGATGGCTTCCCCACTGTCCCAGCTTTTTTAAACTTCCAGATCCTAAAGCAAAATCTTTGGCTCACTCTAGTTGCAAGGCATGTTGGAAAAATGAGCATTTCACTTGTTGCGCTTCTGCAGATAGAGGCCAAGTCTGTCTCCCACCACCAATTGTGGTTCAGTCGGCAAGTCATTTCTGACTCTTTGCAACCACCTGGACTGCAGCACGCCAGGCCTCCCTGTCCTCCAGCATCTCCCAGACTTTGCCCAAGTTCATATCCATTGCATTGGTAATATCATCCAACCATCTCACCCTCTGTTGCACTCTTCTCCTTCTGCATTTAAGCTTTTCCAGCATCAGGTTCTTTTCCAATGAGTCAGCTGTTCGCATCGGATGCCAAAGTATTGGAGCTTCAGCTTCAGCATCAGTCCTTCCAATAAGTATTCAGGGTTGATTTCCTTGGTTCGATGCATGATACAGGGCACTCAGGGCCGGTGCACTGGGATGACCCTGAGAAATGGGATAAGTAAGGAGGTGGGAAGGAGTTTCAGGATGGAGGACACATGTACACCCATGACTGATTCATGACAATGTATGACAAAAACTACTACAATATTGTAAAGTAATTAGCCTCCAATTAAAATAAATAAATTTTAAAAATATTGACTGGTTTGATCTCCTTGCTGTCCAAAGGACTCTCAAGAATCTTCTCCAGCACCACACTTTGAAAGCATAGCTTCTTCAGCACTCTACCATTTTTATGGTCCAGCTCTCACAACCATATGTGACTACTGGAAAGACCATAGCCTTGACTACACAGACCTTTGTCAGCACACTGATGTCTTTGCTTTGTAACACACTTTCTAGGTTTGTCACAGCTTTCCTGCCAAGAAGCAATCATCTTCTAATTTCATGACTGCAGTCATCATCCACAGTGATTTTAGAGCCTAAGAAGAGGAAATCTGTCTATGCTTCCAATTTTTGCCCTTCTATTTGCCATAAAGTGATGGGACCAGATACCATGATCTTAGTGCTTTTAATATTTAATTTTAAGCCAGCTTTTTTGCTCTGCTCCTTCACCATCCTCAAGAGGTTCTTTAGTTCCTCTTCACTTTCTGCCATTAGAGTGGTATCATTCACATATCTGAGATTGTTGTTATTTCTCCTGGCAACCTTGACTCCAGCCTATAACTCATCCAGCCTGGCATTTCTCATAATGTGCTCTGTGTATAAGTTAAATAAGTTGAAGAAAGAAGAGAAGCGAAAAGCTTTCTGTACTTTGTTATTCTCATCTTTGGATGAAATGTTTCTTTGGTATTCCCAATTTTCTTGACCAGATCTCTAGTCTTTCCCCTTCTGTTTCTTTCCTCTATTTCTTTGCATTGTTCATTGAGGAAGGTTTCTTGTCTCTCCTTGCAGTCTCTGAACTCTACATTTTGTTGGGTGTATTTTTCCCTTTCTCCCTTGCTTTTCAACTTTCTTTAGCTATTTGTAAAGCCTCCTCAGACAACCAGTTTGCCTTCTTGCTTTCCTTTTCCTTTGGGATGGTTTTGTTTGATGCCTCTTGTACAATATTATGGACCTCCATCCATAGTTCTTCAGCCACTCTGTTTACTAGACTTAAGTCCTGAATCTATTCTTCACCTCTTCTGTATATTCATAGGGGATTTGATTTAAGTCATACCTGGCTGGCCTAGTGATTTTCCCCACTTTCTTTAGATCAAGCATGAATTTTGCTATGAGAAGCTAATGATTTGAGCCACAGTCAGCTCCAGGTCTTGTTTTTGCTGACTGTATACAGCTTCTTCATCTTCAGCTACAAAGAATGTAATCAGTCTAATTTTGGTATTCTCTATTTGGCAATGTTCATGTATAAAGTCATCTCATGTGTTGTCGGAAAAGGGTGTTTGCTATGACTAATGTATTCTCTTGGCAGAATTCTGTTAGCTTTTGCCCTGCTTCATTTTGTACTCCAAGGCCAAACTTACCTGTTACTCCAGGTATCTCTTGACTTCCTACTTTTGCATTCCATTCCCCTATGATGAATAGAACATCTTTTGTTGGTGTTAGTCCTAGGAGGTCTAGACAGCATATTAAAAAGCAGAGACATTACTTTGACAACAAAGGTCTATCTAGTCAAAGCTATGGCTTTTCCAGTAGTCATGTATGGATGTCAGAGTTGGACCATAAAGAAAACTGAGCACGAAAGAATTGATGCTTTTGAACCATGGGGTTGGAGAAGACTCTTGAGAGTCCATTGGACTGCAAGGAGATCAAGCCAGTAAATCCTAAAGAAAATCAGTCCTGAATGTTCATTGGAAGGACTGATGTTGAAGCTGATGCTCCAATACTTTGGCCACCTGATGCAAAGAACTGACTCATTAGAAAAGACCCTGATGCTGGGCAAGATTGAAGGCAGAAGGAGAAGGGGATGACAGAAATGAGTTGGATGGCATCACTGACTTGATGGACATGAGTTTGAGCAAGCTCCAGGAGTTGGGGATGGACAGGGAAGCCTGGCATGCTACAGTCCATGGGGTGGCAAATAGTTGGATGTGACTAAATGATTGAACTAAACTGAACTTTCATGCTATATTTCCCTCATAGCTCTTATTATTATCTCTTTTTTATATATACTTGCCTATATATATATATATATTGTCTGCATCTCCCTTTTCAGATGCAAGCTCCATTTGACAGAAATCTGTGTCCAGGTCATTCACTGCTGTGTCCCCAGTGCTAAGAACAGTGTCTGAAGCATAGTAGACTCTCAATAAACATTGTTGAGCAAATGAATGAATGAATTCTCAAATACCGGGCAATCAATGATTCCAAGGATCCAAATTTCAACAAGCACTCACTATACAGATCTTCTGGGAAAGGCACGTAACATAACCTGGCCTGGGGATAAGAGAGTCCTGTAAGAAGTGAAACATGAGCTGAGTCATCATAAGAGGCAATGCAGAGAAATCAGGATCAAGGAACCAAGATAAACAATTACGCAGGATTCCAAGAGTGTATTCTTTTATGTTTTGGCATGATTCTGGGATGCTCCCAGCATCATTTCTGTGTGAAGGAGGTGCTGGGTTGGACATGTTTAGCATCAGACTTGACCACAAAAACCCAAGATTCAGAGCTTAGTGGTGGAATAAATCTAACCAAAAGCAACCAAGAGTGAATTCCCTCTAGACTCAAATGGTAAGTTCCCAGGAACACCTGGAGCCTTAAACAAGACAGTATTATTCTGAATGTGATTTTGAAGAAGCAGTGAAAAATAAATCATGATCAAATCTAAAAGGCGAATGAATTTTTCTCCAGTTTAAAGGCTCTTGTATTATTACCTGGATAGCTTTTTGTTTAAATGATTATGTTTCCATATAACATTTTGTAATTCATCAAAATTCACAGGACATGGAGAACCAGTTTTAAAAAAAAAAAGAGTAGGTGGCAGGGTTATTACTAAAGTTCAATTCAATAAATATAATTTATTTTTCTATAGAGTCCTTTATTTGAAATATTGCCAGAGGCTTTACGGTCCAACAAGACCGAGTTTGAATGACTTAAGTTATTTGCTTTCAGATCAAATGGACTTTTATGAACATTTTGACTTCCCCCTGTACTAAATGAAGTGATATACAGCTATTCTTGACATAATTTCTGTCACCACCATTATCTTTCCTCGCTTCAGCTCTTTCACAGAGCTTCAGGATGACACAAAGTGATAACTGCTGCAGTATTTCCCTCACAGAGGGGACTGATTCTGCTTCTTTTCGTCAATCACTTCAGGAAGGGCTTTCACAAGATGCTGGGTAAGGGGATGAAGGGAGCTGATAAGGACATTATCCTAATGACAGAGCAGAGGATTCACTGCTCTGTCGTATCCAACTGACCCAGGCATGACTGTAGACAGTTTCCTGGGTCCTGAGAATATAAACATGACCCAGATGCAGCCTTGTCACCTTGCACCTTACCTCATCTCCTTAAGACATTCATATAGAGAGTAATTGAAAGGCAGTTTACATATTTGGTGCAGTTTCTGCTATAAACACCAAAGGAAAAAGCCTTCATAGCGCACAGCAAAACTCAAAAATCCTTCTCCAGCCTGTCTCTCTTCTCTCTTTCCACCTTCCTAAAATGCCCTCATAAATCAATCCCTGGCAGCCTTTCCACTTTACCTCCTTGCCCTCTTTAGGCTCAACTGTCTGGTTTCTGTCACTTTTTCTCTTTTACCCTCATCTAGGTACTATACAAGAAAAGAAAGCAAGTCAGGTGGGCCCAAGGTAGAAAGATTACAAAGGTTTATAGCTTAATATATTTTCTTTTATAACCTGTCCTAGATTCTCCCTTCAAGGAGTGCTCATTCTGAGCACAGTTGTGTTTTAGTTAAACCTAGAGTATAAAACATTATGTTATCACCTCGACTTTCTGTTTGTTTATAGAAAAAAAAATCCTTAGAAATGGCCAGAGAAGAAAAGGACTGTATTAATTTAATGTGACCAAAGATTTAATTACCTCAGATGTGATCTAGGAACAACTACTTCTTTCTAAGAGTGGAGAAAATCCCAGAGAATTTTTTCCTAATTCCCTAATGGCCACTTGTCCAGCAGTCAAGACAATAGCTTTTTAAATTGTGGTAAAACAAACATAACATAAAATTTACCATTTTTAAGTGTACGGTTAAATGGCATTCAGTCAGTTCAGTCACTCAGTCGTGTCCGACTCTTTGCAACCCCATGAATCGCAGCACTCCAGGCCTCCTTGTCTATCACCAACTCCTGGAGTTCACTCAGAGTCACATCCATCGAGTCAGTGATGCCATCCAGCCATCTCATCCTCTGTCGTCCCCTTCTCCTCCTGCCCCCAATCCCTCCCAGCATCAGAGTCTTTTCCAATGAGTCAACTCTTCACATGAGGTGCCTAAAGTACTGGAGCTTCAGTTTTAGCATCATTCCTTCCAAAGAAATCCCAGGGTTGATCTCCCTCAGAATGGACTGGTTGGATCTCCTTGTAGTCCAAGGGACTCTCAAGAGTCTTCTCCAACACCACAGTTCACAAGCAGCAATTCTTCTGAGCTCAGCCTTCTTCACAGTCCAACTCTCACATCCATACATGACCACTGGAAAAACCATAGCCTTGACTAGATGGACCTTAGTCGGCAAAGTAATGTCTCTGCTTTTGAATATGCTACCTAGGTTGGTCATAACTTTTCTTCCAAGGAGTAAGCATCTTTTAATTTCATGGCTGCAGTCACCATCTGCAGTGACTTTGGAGCCCAAAAACATAGTCTGACACTGTTTCCACTGTTTCCCCATCTATTTCCCATGAAGTGATGGGACTGGATGCCATGATCTTTGTTTTCTGAATGTTGAGCTTTAAGCCAACTTTTTCACTCTCCACTTTCACTTTCATCAAGAGGCTTTTTAGTTCCTCTTCACTTTCTGCCATAAAGGTGGTGTCAGCATTACATACATTGATATTGTTGTATGACCATCATCACTATCCATCTCCAGAAAGTTTTCATCTTCTTAAACTATAGACATTAGGCAACTCCCCATTTTCCCCTCCCCTGGCACTAAGGCCCTGGCAATCAGCATTCTACTTTCTCCCTCTGTGATTGACTACTCTAGCTAACTCATAAGTGAAACCATATAATTTTTGTCTTTTTGTTATTGGCTTTGCTCACATAGCATAATGTCCTCAAATATTCCACTGGTATGTATATTTACCAGACTTGTTTATCCTTTCATCCATTGGTAGACATTTTGGTTGCTTCCACCTTTTGGCTATTGAGAATAATGCTGCTACGAATAGGAATGTATTCAGCTGTCATTTTTATCCATTACAGAAGTCTGGAGGCTGTTTTGTTTCTGCTGGATTTTTACTGGGTAGAAAATTAGTAGCCTTGAACATCTAGTGCTTCAACTTCTTACTCATCATTGAATAGATGCTTTGTGGACATTTGCCAACCCATATCCCTGTTCTCTAACAATTGCTTCCTCATCCATTGATTGGGATGCTGAAACTCTTTTTTGAGTAACTTCACCCTTCCTGGTGAAAGCTGAGTGCCTAAGAATTGATGCTTTTGAACTGTGGTGTTGGAGAAGACTCTTGAGAGTCCCTTGGACTGCAAGGAGATCCAACCAGTCCATTCTGAAGGAGATCAACCCTGGGATTTCTTTGGAAGGAATGATGCTAAAACTGAAGCTCCAGTACTTTGCCACCTCATGTGAAGAGTTGACACATTGGAAAAGACTCTGATGCTGGGAGGGATTGGGAGCAGGAGAAGGGGACAACAGAGGATGAGATGGCTGGATGGCATCACTGACTCAATGGACGTGAGTCTGAGTGAACTCCGGGAGTTGGTGATGGACAAGGAGGCCTGGCGTGCTGCGATTCATGGGATCACAAAGAGTCGGACATGACTGAGCGAATGAACTGAACTGAACTGAACTGAACCCCTCCCTGGACACAGCCAATTTGATAAGGGAAAATTCTGACCAGGGGAAGCCAAGTCATTGGCTGAAATGAGCCAATCATATTTCTCTCACAAATTTGGAATTTGCACTCATGAAGAGACAGGGTCAGTAGGAGTCCACAAATATTGTACTTGTTGAAGTATGTAAGTTCAGGGCCATGGGGCCAATCAGCTGCTCTCTAAGGTGGAAAATGGAGAAAGCTAATCCCTGAGAGAAAAGACTAAAGTCTTATTACAAACTCTCACATCCATACATGACTACTGGAAAAACCATAGCTTTTTAAATGCAACCATTGTCAGCAAAGTGATGTCTTTGCTTTATAATATGATGTCTAGGTTTGTCATAGGCTTTCTTTCAAGGAGTAAGCATCTTTTAATTTCATGGCTACAGTCATCATCTCCAGTGATTTTGGAGCCCAAGAAAATATCTGTTGTGGTTTCCACTTTTTCCCCACCTATTTGCCATGAAGTGATGGGACTGGATGCCAGATCTTTGTTTTTTGAATTTTGAGCTTTAAGCCAGCTTTTTAACTCTCCTCTTTCACCTTCATCAAGATGCTCTTTAGTTCCTCTTAGCTTTCTGCTATTAAAATGGTATCATCTGCATATCTGAGGTTGTTAATACTTCTCCACCCGGTCCCATCACTTCATGGCAAATAGATGGGGAAACAGTGGAAACAGTATCAGACTTTATTTTGGGGGGCTCCAAAATCACTGCAAATGGTGACTGCAGCCATGAAATTCAAAGATGCTTACTTCTTGGAGGGAAAGTTATGACCAACCTAGACAGCATATGAAAAAGCAGAGACATTACTTTGCCAACAACAGCCCATCTAGTCAAGGCTATGGTTTTTCCAGTAGTTATGTATGGATGTGAAAGTCAGACTATAAATAAAGCTGAGCGCCAAAGAATTGATGCTTTTGAACTGTGATGTTGGAGAAGACTCTTGAGAGTCCCTTGGACTACAAGGAGATCCAACCATTCCATCCTAAAGGAGATCAGTCCTGGGTGTTCATTGCAAGGACTGATGTTGAAGCTGAAACTCCAATACTTTGGCCACCTGATGCGAAGAATTGACTCATTGGAAAAGACCCTAATGATGGGAAAGATTGAGGGCAGGAGGAAAAGGGGATGACAGAGGATGAGGTGGTTGGATGGCATCACTGACTTAATGGACATGAGTTTGGGTAGGCTTTGGGAATTGGTGATGGACAGGAAGGCCTGGTGTGCTGTGGTTCATGGGGTCGCAAAGAGTCGGACATGACTGAGCAATGGAACTGAACTGAATTGAACACTTTTCTTGGCAATCTTGATTCCAGTAGTCATGTACAGATGTGAAAGTTGGACCATAAAGAAGTCTGAATGCTGAAGAATTGATGCTTTCAAACTTTGGTGCTGGAGAAGATTGTTGAGAGCCCCTTGGACCACAAGATCAAATCAGTAAATCCTAAAGGAAGTCAACCCTGAATATTCATCGGAAGGGCTGATGCTTAAGCTGAAGTTCCAATATTTGGCCACCTGATGTGAAGAGCCAGCTTTTTGGAAAAGACTCTGATGCTGGGAAAGAGTCAAGGCAGTAGGAGAAGAGGGCACCAGAGGTTGAGATTGTTGAATAGTATCATCAATTCAATAGACATGAGTTTGAGTAAACTCTAGGAGATAGTGAAGGACAGGGGAGCCTGGTATGCTGTGGCCCATGGGGTCACAAAGAGTCAGACATCACTTAGCAACTGAACGTCAATTGAATTGGGAACCAGAAGCCAAGAGAATTCCTAATAATAGCAAAGATGCCATCAGGAAACCTCTGAGTTGGAAAGAATCCATAGAGATGACATAGTCCAACTCCTTTCAAATGGAAAGAAGCTATAACCAGGATGGGAAGAAGGGAGGATTTGCTTGAGGTCATAGAGGCAGTGATCAGATCTCTAACTAGAGGCATCCCTTTTTACTTTCCATAGCGTCCCATGTACCCATACTTACACATTGACATGCTAGTTCAAATAGAAACATATACTTAAATGTCAATGAATGCACATGATACCCATACTCAGATATGCATTTGCTCCAACCCTATGCACACTTGCGTCTCCATTAACATGTTAGTTCATAAGACTCCATACAAAGTATGCATATCAATGTGGCTATGTCACTAATGCACATATGAACGTGCATGTACCCATGGAGAGAGAGAGACAGACAGAGACATAGGGAGAGGAGAGACTACAAAATCTGTCACTCCATCATCCTGTTGTTCAATGTAGTAGGAATCACATCCCAATCCTCATGTGTCCCTTCTCATTGGAGATGCCCCTTGTTCTGTTTGGGACACATTCTTTTTTCCTATATTCAGAAAGACATTTAGAACAAGATCAAGGGTTGTGCAATACAGCACAATGAAAAACAAACTAAATATATAATGAAAATGTCTGTAAAGAAATGTCCACATACTCCATACCCATAACCACTAGGGTAACTGACATCTCACCCTCTATTTTGACAGTCTCCCTACCACATGTTTGGGGCTACCCACCGACTAGGAGGACAGTTAAGGTGCTAGAGCCAATATTAAGAATATCTCTAAGACCAAGAGGTATGTATGGGAAGGCATGCAGACATAGAAGCAAGTTTGAAATTTGGTGAAATACCTAAGCATGTCACCACACATTACCTGACACATAGTAAGTACTTAGTGACTACTTGGGCGGATGGATGGACAAACAATGGACAGATGGATAAGTGGATGAGCAGATGCCTGGGCAGATAGCCTAGAACATTCTGCACCCTGCCCCCACTTCAGTCTTATAACTCAATTCCCTGACACAGTAGTAGGCACATAGTAGGTGTTCAAACAACAGTTAAGTCAGTTGGATGGCTGATTGGATGTGAATGTTTGCCCAAACTGGCATTTTGGATTGAGGAAAGTGAGACATGGAGAGGAGAAGAACTAGCATTTATGGGTACTTACTATGTTCCAGGGGCTTCCTTGGTGGCTCAGAATCCACCTGCAGTGTGGGAGGCCTGGGTTCAGTCCCTGGATTGGGAAGATCCCCATGGAGGAGACAGTCGGACATGACTGAGCAACTAAGCCCAATGCAGCTCTATGTTCCAGACAGAAGAGTTGCACGTGTCGTCCCATTTAATTCTCAAAAGAAGCCTGTAAGGCAGGTTCTATTATTATCTTCTCCACTTTACAGTTGATAAACCTGAGACATAGAAAGATTAAGTACTTTGCCTGAGGTCACTTGCTCAAGTTAGTGAATGGAAAGCAAACATTTGAACCAGGGCTGTCTGATTCTTGCTTGCAACCATGCAACCATGCCACAGTGTAGAAAGATTTCCCCAGCTGTACTGGGGTGTGGGAGCCTAGTTTACCTAACAGATAAGGGAGAGGCAGCTCTGGTTGTTTTGACTCAGGATCCCAGAACTCTCCTTGCTGCCTAGGACATCTATATGGGCCACTGAAGCGTCATAAGGTGTGGTGTGAAACTGCTATTCTGTGCGACATTCCAGTGCTCTTCCTGGTCCTGTGCTAAGAAGGCCTCCCAGGCTACCAAAGTAGAGATAAAATGACATCCCACAAAACATCCAACCAATAGGGAGAAAAGTAGTAAAGGGCATGACATAATAGGAAAAAATCCTGATGACCCTGAGCTTTGTTGCCTCACTCATCGTGAGCTTCCTTTTCTCAGATGTGCAGTGGGCATAATGCTGTCACCTTCCCAGGGTGGCGTGTGGGTGAAGTGAAAGGACGCATGCTTTGCACATGGTGTGTTAATATGTGCCCACAGTGCAAGTCGCTCAGTGCTGTCCTACTCTTTGTGACCCCATGGACTATACAGCCCATGGAGCTCTCCAGGCCAGATTACTGGAGTGGGTAGCTTTTCCCTTCTCCAGGGGCTCTTGCCAACCCAGGGATTGAACCCAGTTCTCCTGCATTGCAGGCAGATTCTTTACCAGCTGAACCGCAAGGGAAGCCCAAGAATACTAGTGTGGGTAACCTATCCCTTCTCCAGTGGATCTTTCCAACTCAGGAGTCGAGCCAGGGTCTCCTGCATTGCAGGCAGATTCTTTACCAGCTGAGCTATCGGGGAAACTCCAAGTGCCCATAGAGCATATAACAAATGTCAGATGGTGGGGTAGCAGTGGAAGAAGGCTTGTGAGTGCATGTTCAGTCACTCAAACACATTCAGCTCTTTGTAACCACATGGACTGTAGCCCACCAGGCTCCACTTTCCATGAGATTTTCCATGCAAGAATACTGGAGTGGGTTGCCATTTCCTCCTCCGGGGGATCTTCCTAACACAGGTCTCCCATGGCTCCTGCACTGGAAGGCAGACTCTTTACCGCTGAGACACCTGGAAAGCCCCCAGAAGAAGGAAGAAGCCTCAGAAGATCCTAATTTTCTAGCTCCATTGGATGGCAACTCCTTTACTCTGTCTCTTCTGGCAGAGTAAAATGATAAGAAAAGGAATTAGACAGATTTGAATTAGAATGTCAACTATACTATTAACTATAATAACTGAGTGACCATGGGCAAGTCATTTAACCTCTCTGAGCTTCCATTACTACTTACCTAATATGGAGAATATTTCTTAACTTACGTTGTAAAAGTCAAAGTAAATGAAGAGTACATAAACATGTTTCTTCCTCTCCTATTTCCAGGGGCCTTAGGGTTTTGCAATAAGAAATGACAGCCCCCAACCCCCATGAAATCCACAGATGCTTCCTTAGGGCAAAGTTTCCCCAGCCATTCTTCCCCCAAGGGCTTACAGTTCTCTCTATCCCACCAGGCTCCAAGACTTGCTAGCTTCAGCTCCTCTGCTGTGGGATAACTTCCTTCTACTTATTTATCTCCAAACAGCAAGGGAGAAAGAGCAGGCCACCTCCTGCCATAAGCAGACTTATCCTTGGATAGAGAAATCGCTCCTCTAGGCAGCACAGATGAAGAAAGACTTGGGGCCCTACATGAATAATCTGGGCTCCAGAGAAGTAGGGAGCGCCACACTCAATCATCAGTTGGCATCACTGGGATTCCTGAAAAAAATGGCACATGAGAGGAGGCTTTGGGGGGCCAGTGAGACAATTTACTAGTCGGTCATGCCATCTAAGTAAGGCCCAAATTTCAGGCTCCCAGAGGGGCAGTCAGGCAGATCCACAATGACGAGTGGAGCTACCTGTCACATCAGCCTTTGCCACAACCACAAGGTTTGAGTCTCTTCTCCTCCTTGAATTTTTCACTCCAGAGTGTATGTCTGTGCTGGGCCTGGCACCGAGCATGGGTGGCATGGAGCTGAATCGATCAGGATCCTGCCTAGGAAGAGTGCTCAGAGGCGGTGGACATGTGCGCAAACTGTCACACGTAATAATCACTGTGCTGAGTGCTGAGTGTTAATTCACCTCATCTAGATCACTGCACTGCAGTCAGTGCAATTACGATCCCCATTTCACTAACATGGAAAGTGAGATACAAAGGTTCAGTGACTTGCCCAAGATTAACATCGGCACATAGCAGAGGCAAAAACAGAAACCAGACAGTATAGCCCTGAGACTCCCCATCAACAAACTAACAGGGCCACACAGGCTTTATATTCTATTGTTTTCTTCTGAGAAAACAATAGAATGGGAAAGATGAAAGATTCCCTCAAGAAAAATAGAGAATACCAAGGGAACATTTTGTGCAAAGAACAGTAGAAAATTCTTTAAGACATGGGAATACCAGACCATCTTACCTACCTCCTGAGAAATCCGTATGCAGGTCAAGAAGCAACAGGTAGAACCAGACATGGAGCAATGGACTGGTTTCAACATGGGAAAAGAATACGTCAAGGCTGTGTATTGTCTCCCTGCTTATTTAACTTATATGCAGAGTACATCATGTGAAACGCCGGGCTGGATGAAGCACAAGCTGGAATCAAGATTGCAGGGAGAAATATCAATAACCTCAGATATGCAGATGACACCACCCTTATGGCGGAAAGCAAAAGGAACTAAAGAGCCTCTTGATGGAAATGAAAGAGGACAGTGAAAAAACGGACTTATAACTCAACATTTAAAGAAACTGAGATCCAGTTTCCCATCCAGTCCCATCACTTCATGGGAAATATATGGGGAAACAATGGAAACAGTGGCAGACTTTATTTTCTTGGGCTCCAAAATCACTGCAGATGATGACTGCAGCCATGAATTAAAAAACACTTGCTCCTTGGAAGAAAAGCTATGACCAACCTAGATAGTATATTAAAAAGCAGAGACATCACTTTGCTGACAAAGGTGCATATAGTCAGAGCTATGGTTTTTCCAGTCATTATGTATGGATGTGAGAGTTGGACAATAAAGATAGCTGAGAGCCAAAGAATTGATGCTTTTGAACTGTGGTGTTGGAGAAGACTCTTGAGAGTCCCTTGGACAGCAAGGAGATCAAACCAGTCCATCCTAAAGGAAATTAACCTTGATTATTCATTGGAAGGACTGATGCTGAAGCTGATGCTCCAAGACTTTGGCCACCTGCTGCAAAGAATGGACTCACTGGAAAAGACTGATGCTGGGAAAGATTGACGGTAGGAGGAGTAAGGGCTAAAAGAGGATGAGATGGTTGGATGGCATCACTAACTCAACAGACGGAGTTTGAGCAAGCTCCAGGAGTTGTTGATGGACTGGGAGGCCTGGTGTGCTGCAGTCCATTGGGGTAGCAAAGAGTCAGACATCACAGAACTGAACTGAATGCAGCCTTTGGGATAAAGTGCCCAAGGCAGTGCATAAAGAAAGCCTGGTTAGACTTCCCAGATCCCATATTGTTTGGACTGATAGGGATACAGGAGGGTGGGCATTTGGGCAGAAGAAACAGCATGAGTAAACACACAGGGGATACACCATGGGCTCGGAAAGTGGACAGGCTGCACCACACCTCATGTGCCAGTGGGAAGGTCCTGGAGGAGGAAGTTGGTAGGAAGGGGCTCAAGCACCAGTGGAGAAGGAAATTGCAACCCACTCCACTATTCTTGCCTGGAAAATTCCATGGACAGAGGAGCCTGGAGGGCTACCATCCTTGGGGTTACAAAGAGTTAGATATGACTGAGCAACTAAGCACAAGCATGAGTACAAGAGCAGTTTTGAGGCCACTGGGGTTTCAGAGCAGGAGAGAGACCTGCTCAGATCTGTGTTTTGGGGGCTCAGGTGGTAATGTGTGCAGAGCAGCAAGGCAGGGGCTGAGCCCCAGGAAGAGGGCTGGAGATGAGGGTGCAGGCACTTAAAGATGAGTCTGTAGAATTTGAGAAAGAAAGGGGAAAGGGGAGGAGAAAGATGAACCCCAAGGAAAAGTAAAGGAGAGTGAGGTAGAGAAAAGCAAAGAGAAGAAGAAAGAAGGGGGGAAAGGAAAGACACAACTCTCGCCAGGACCCAAGACCCATCCTTCTCTCCGCTTTTCCCCTGAGTATGAGGCTCACGTGTCTGGTGAGAGACACACACAAAGGTGACAAGAGGGGCTCCTGGCCATGGGATTATGTAACATCGGAGCTGCTAGTAAGGAAGATGTGTCCTTTAAATGTGTTCATATATGATTACATTGAAAGAGAGCATCAGTTTGGTGCCCTCTGATGCTTGCTAACTGTTCTCTCTAACAGAGTGTCCTTGGGCCCATAACCTCAGTGGGCAATGGTAAAAAGCTACATTGAGAACATTACCTTGCTTCTGTTTTTGTCTTGGAGTTAGATATGACAAACCCCACAAAACTGGTGCCCGATTGACCAAAGCACTGGTTTTCCATCCTGGCTGCACTTGAGAATCATCTGGGAGTTTAAAAATCCTAATGTCTGGACTTTGGTTTGATGCGGCCAAAGCATCAAATTTTTTAAAACTCTTGAAGTGATTCTAAAAAGAAGCCACAGCTGAGAACCACTGGCCAACATCTTGAAAATATCCCATTATCTTATTTATATCATCACCTATGTGTCATTACTCTGAGGATGGAGACAAAAGTCCCTACCTCACACCATTGCTGAGGACCAGGAATCTGATCAATATTTGTAGTTCAGGTTCAGCTCTTCTGTGATCATGCCCCATTCACAACCTTCATTCCAAGGCCAGGGCTGGACTCAGGCCCAGGATCATAGCTCTGAAAACTGCAAGATCTGCCTCCACCAAGATCGTGTCAAAGCTTCCCCACGTGAAGACACATCCACTTTTAAGCTTTTCCTCCTAAGACATGCAGTTTTCTGAGTAACCAATGCAGCCCTAGCCCTAGTAACATTCCAATTCAACCAGCCTTGCTGAGGAGACAGGGGAATCCTGTGCCATCTTCCCAGCCCAGCCCAGCCCATCCATCCTCAGTGGAGGGAAGCAGTCTTTTAATTAAGCCTCACATTGGCGCCAAGTGCTTCCAAAACATCGTGTGGGAGGAGTCTCTGAAGTGTGAGACAAGTTGACAAGGTGGGGGTCGTGATGGATCTTTCCACACCAGATTCAATTTGCCTCTAACGACTTGTGATCCAGCCAGCATCAATCCAGACTAGAAGGGGCCCCCGTGATGCATGTGTTTTCTCTGCAAACAGAGCTAAGGTTTCACTCAAAGGAATTCCTAAGAATGCCATTGCCTGGGACACATTAATCTGCAAAACAGCAACTACATCTTTTAATGCCTTGAGGGGCCATATGAGAATCATCCATGATGAAGCTTGCCAGGGTGGGTGCGGCAGGGAGTAGCAGAGACTGTGGCAAATAGGAGGGGAAATGCCAAGGAGAAAGCTGATACTGAGCTCCAGTCACCTGCTGCCCTGGAGGAATTGGGCCTATTGTAGCCTAGGCTTCTGATTTTTTTAGGAGCCCATTTCACTCAGAGTAAAAGCTGAAGTCCTGGCAAAAGCTTTAAAGACTCTCATGATCTGCTCCTGTTCCCCTGTTGCCACCATTTCTGTGTCCTCATTTCCTATCACTCCCACCCCACTTGCTCTGTCCCACGCACGCTGTCATTCTGCTGATTCTGAAACACACCAGCCACACTCTCATCTCTGCACCTTTGCACGTGCTCCCTGACAAGCTCTTGCCCCAGACATCCCCATGGCTCATTTCCCTCACTACCTTCAGGTGTTGTTTGCTCTAATCTACACTCTTTCCTTACCCTACTGCTCTCCACCCAGGTGCCCTTTCCCAACAAAATCTCTTGCTTTGTCAGCACATGTGTCTCCTCGGACAATTCATTTCCGAGTGTTAGACAAGAGCCCAGTTTCAGGCCCTGGAAGAGGTTTGCCTTTCTGCAACAGATGGTGATTCTGGTGGGACTCTTCTTCACTGAGACTGACATCCTGACCACTTGGGGTACTCAGGGGCCAGCTTGCCTGCCAATGGACCAGACCCAGAGGCCACAACTGGGACCCTTTTGTCCCTGGTCTCCTGATGTGGACAACTGGCCAGAGTGCCCCGACCAGTAAGGAACAAGAGACTTTATTGACCTCTCTCCCCTTCCCTCTCTCTTTCCTCTCCTTAACCCTTCCTATCCTTCCCTGTTTTTCTAGCCCCCCAGTCCTGGATGCAGGAATCTGGTCGAAGGGCCCTCAGCCTGAGCTGAGGATTGGAGACTGATCACCTTCTCTTGGCAGAGAACTCGAATTCTGGTTCTGGTCTGGTCTGATTTCTGGTAGGGCCGAGTTCCAGTCCTCCCTTCTCTGGAGACCCAAGGAAAAGTCCCATAATGCTGGGTATCTGTAGGTGGCAGGAGACGTCTGTAACGCCACCCCCTTTTGCCCCCCTCTCCCACCTCCTCCCCCTTCTTCTTTCAACCTGGCTTCCTTTCCTCCCTTGAAATCTTTGATGTTAGTACTTAGATCTGAAGTTCTGTGTCTCTATAGGAGGTTTTCTGAGAGACTGTATTCTTGTATTTAAGGGCTTCCCTGGTGGACCCAAGGTTAAAGCATCTGCCTGCAATGTGGGAGACCTGGGTTCGATCCCTGGGTCGAGAAGATCCCCTGGAGAAGGAAATGGCAACCCACTCCAGTATTCTTGCCTAGAGAATCCCATGGATGGAGAGGCTTGGTGGACTACAGTCCACGGGTCGCAAACAGTTGGACACGACTGAGCGACTTCACTTTCACTTTCACACTCTCTTAATGAGGTTCACTCAAACTAACTACCCTCTTCCTATCTGCCCTCCTCATACCCCAGCCCTGCAGGACCTTCTTTACTCTGCTTCATATTCTTTCTTTTAGCATCTATCCCCTCTCACTTATATTGCCCACAAAGGCAGATTTTATTTTATTTACTGCTATATCCTAATTACCTGGAGCCATGCCTGGCATGTAATGAGTGCTCAATAAACATTTGTCCAATGGATAACTGAAATCTGCTGTCATGAACTAAAATTATGGTGAAACCCATACATTGAAGCCCTAACCCGTAATGTGACCATATTTGGAGACAGGGCTATTTAAGGCAGTAACCCAGGTTTAATGAGGTCATAAGGGTGACCCTAATCCAATCGGACTGATGTCCCTATAAGAAGAGGAACAGATACCATGTGCAGAGAAAAGGTCACGTGAGGACACAGCATGAAGGCAGCCTTCTGCCAGCAAAGGAGAGTGGCTGCCTCAGAAACCAACCCTGCTGACACCCTGATCTTGGACTCGCAGCCTCTAGAACTGCCAGATAATAAATTGCTATTGTTTAAATCACCCAGTGTTTGGTATTTTGTTATGCTAGCCCAAGCAAACTAATACATCTGACATCTGGATTTTTATGTGAAACCTCCTAATTCATAAAGGCTGTCCACTGTTTCAAATTTTTAAAATAAATTTAAAAGATCTTTCTGTAGGGCATATCTATAAGCCAGAGACTGGACATGTGCCTCTAGGTTGTGATGTCAGGCTCGTTAGAAGTCATGCATTCAAAGGATTCATATCCCACTTTAGGTCACCTGTGTTCATTCAGCATCACTCAGCTATGACAAGGAAAGGTGAGGGCTTTGTCAGCTTCCTCTCACCCTGCCCCTGTGCAATTCACCAGAGCCAAAGAGCTCTGAACTGATAATCTGATCATGCTCCCCTGTTCCTGAATTCTCCTATAGCCCCCTATTTCTCATGCAGCAATGCCCTATCTCCTTAGAGGAACATAGTCGGCCCTTTATAATCTGCCCTCTGCTCATCTCTCCTCAACCCTTCCCCACTCTGTGAACCAGCCACAATGAACCAAACATGCTCCCCAAAGGGAAGGGAAATGTCTTCGCCCTCGTTCAGGCCTTCCTGCATGCTATTCACTCCATCTGAGATTATTTCCTCTGCCCCTCCCTCTTCACCAAGTTACTTCCTTTTGTTGCAGCTTAAGCACCATCTCCACCAGGAAGCCCTCTTAGATCTCCTTGTTTCTGCCTACAGCATTGCTCTGCTTTGGTTATGCACAGCGACGATTTTTCTTTGAGGAAGTGCTCTACCCCACTGCACGCACTTTGGTGAGTGTGGCAGAAAATAGCTAGATATTTCCCCTATATATTTCCTCTTCCTTGACATAAGGGGAGACTACATTTTCTAGCCTCCTTTGCTATGAAGTTGAACCCATATCACTATGTTCTGTCAGTGGAAGGTATAGGGCATTCATAAATGCCACCTTCAAGTATAGCCCCCCCCCCCAAAAAAAACCCAAGTTGGACCCACATTCTCTTTCCCCCTTCTATAGCAACCATTAAGGTGCCATGTGGAAGGTGGCCAGGTCACATGACAGAGGTGGGCATGGTCCCTGAATTGCTGCTTGAAGAGAACCATGAGGAGAGCTACCCAGTTTTTAACTACACCATGATATGAGTAAGAAATAAGCCTTTGTTGTTTAAGAAACTGAGATTTGGGGGTGGGTGTGGTGTTAAGGGGTTGTTACTGTAGCACAGCTAGCCTTTCTTGATTATTACAGTGCCAGTGTCAACCAAAGCAGACTGCTGCTCCCATTTGATTCAAACCAATGGGACTCTCTCAGGATAGAGAGAAATAGAAGAGCCTTGATTCTAATTCATTCCAGCCAAGTTTCCCTGAAGAGACTGCCCAGCAATTCCTGCTTCCTGGAACCTCTGACGGAACGTGGGTTCTGTTCTTTGAAAGTCTGGCCAACATGACTCTGAATTCTCATCGCCTCCATCCCAACTTTGATCCTACTCTGATCTCTGGGACTTACTCCCTAAACCTGACCTCTCTGCCATTTACCTGCCAAACCTAGAGATTCTGCACCCTGTGTGACCTTAGATAGGCAATCTGGCTCCAGATCCCAAATTCTTAACTATTGGGTTATATATGAGTTTGTTCTTATCTTGTAACTTTTAAAGATTTGTAAATGGATTTGGAAAGGAGCTGACAAAAAGAGCTCTCTGGCCATGTTGAATCACTGTGTCATGGACTGGATATAGTCATGGACTGGATGTAGTCATGGCCTTCCTGGTGTGATCAGGGCATCTTTTAAGGGCCAGTGTTGGAGACTGGGCTCTGAGTGGCCGAGGGAAAAGAGGCTTGAAGGATGAAGGCCATGCCTACATCCACTCCATGACACAGTGATTCAACATGGCCAGATTGTCAATTCCCTTCCAAATCCGCTTACAAATCTTTAAAAGTTACAAGATGAGAACAAACTCTATATAACCCCAGTAGTTAAGAATTTGGAATCTGGAGCCAGATTGCCTTTAAATTCAATCCCCAGTACTCACTAGCAAATGACCTTGGACATAACTCTCAGAGCTCTAATTTCCTTATTTGTACAATGGCCCTAATAACAGCACCAAGATTTTTATGCAATTTAATGAATTCATGGGCTTCCAAGGTGCCACTACTGGTAAACAATCCCCTTGCCAATGCAGGAGATGCAAGAGGTGCGGGTGGGAGGGGAAGATCCCTTGAAGTAGGAAATGGCAACCAGTTCCAGTATTCTTGCCTGGAAAATTCCATGGACAGAGGAGCCTGGTGGTCTACAGTCAGTCCATGGTTTTGCAAAGAGTCAGAAACAACTGTGCACACACACATTTGAGCAGCCACTGGGTTGCATGTTGTGTGGCTCAGAGGAAAGGAGCCAATAAATTAATATATGTAAAGTACTTAGAATAGACTCTGGTACAGAGTAAGCACTCAGTGAGTATCAGTGGTTCTTGCTTTGTGCCACATACTAACCATACTTTCTCACTTAATCCTGTCATAAATGATATTATATTCTCCTGCTTACAGAGAAGGGAACTAGGGCTAATCGCAGGTGTATAATTGGCCATGGATTACACAGCTCATCAGGGATATGGCCAAGATCCAAGCCTTATCTTTCTGCCCTACTGTACTACTTTGCTTCTCCAAAACTAGTAATCAAAGAAAACCAAGGTTTATTCAATTCAGTTCAGTCCAGTCACTCAGTCGCTTCTGACTCTGCAAACCCATGAATCGCAGCACACCAGGCCTCTCTATCCATCACCAGCTCCCAGAATTCACTCAAACTCATGTCCATCGAGTCAGTGATGCCATCCAGCCACCTCATCCTCTGTCGTCCCCTTCTCCTCCTGCCCCCAATCCCTCCCAGCATCAGAGTCTTTTCTAATGAGTCAACTCTTCACATCAGGTGGCCAAAGTATTGGAGTTTCAGCTTTAGCATCAGTCCTTCCAAAGAACACCAAGACTGACCTCCTTTAGGATGGATGAGTTGGATCTCCTTGCAGTCCAAGGGACTCTCAAGAGTCTTCTCCAAAACTACAGTTCAAAAGCATCAATTCTTCAGCACTCAGCTTTCTTCACAGTCCAATTCTCACATCCATACATGACCACTGAAAAAACCATAGTCTGTTATATGGACCTTTGTTGGCAAAGTAATATCTCTGCTTTTTAATATGCTATCTAGGTTGGTCATAACTTTCCTTCCAAGGTTTATTAAACACCTATTAATGTTTCAGGAACCAAGCTTGATGCTTATGAATATACTGTTTCAATTATCTCTCAACAGTCCTCTAAAGTCTGATACATCATCCTCAACTAGCACATGAAGAAATTGACTTTCAGGTTAAATCAAGCACTGAAGGTCATGGTGGTAATGAGAGCAATTGGTCTTTAAATCCAGGTCAGTTTGACTTCAAATGCTCACTTCACTGTGCCTCACTACCTCTTATAATAATTAAAATTATTTGTTGAACTTTCTTTTATGTCCTGGGCAAAGTACAACTGTCATAGCATCCTTTATGCAGGGCATGTCATCCTCAGGAAACTGAAGCTTGAGGAGCTAAATGTGCAGCTCCTAAGTGGTAGAGGCAGGACTGGAACTCGGATCTGCAGTCCCCCCAGTGTTTGTCCTGTACCAATGACATCGAGCTGCAGAGGCTACAGGCCTCCTGCAATGATGAAATTATCACAACCTCCTCCCTGGTCACTTGGTGGCTTTGCCTTGGTGGGTCATTGATTTGGATGTTTTTACTGTAATTGAGAATTCTTAATACTTTGACCAAAATTGAAGTTTCCCTGCATGTGATAAAAAAGGATTGGCTCAGCAAATGAAGGATGAAAATAAGATTATAGGCTCTTGTTGGCATATGCAAGGCATGTATTCTTACAAAAGCCCATACATCTGAAAATTGTGTCTTTTTAAGGAAATAGTACTCAAGAACAATTGGGAAAGGACTTCGGGGGCCCAGTTTCAGTAGATGATTAATGACCTATAAAATGCTAACATCAGAAGCTGGTGAGGCTAGTTGAGTCCATCCCACAAATAAAAGATACTGCCAACCCCAAATCTCTGGGTCCCCTTGGAAGGATGGCAAAGCTAACTCCCAGCCTGAGGTCAGCTTCTCCCAGATAGGGCTATCAAAGACTTTTGGAATCCGAGCTTTCCCACATAATAGATTACTTAGAACGCTTTCTTCAAAGAGGCAAGAACAAATCACAAATTGTTAATGAAACCAAAGTAGAATGTGCAGTGAGATAAATCTCCTGGACTTTCCAATTACATGAGCCAATAACACCTCTGGATAGAGAATAAAAACCCAAGGGTGCAGAAGGGAAAATGGCCATGGCCAGGGCAGTGCATTCCCTGGCAATGCCCTTGCATTGTGGAAACCTTGATATTCCGCACACGGGTGCAGTAATATCACAGAAAAGCTGAGGGAAAATCTCCTGCTATTTCAGCATCACATAACAGGAGTAAACCAAGAAAGCCTTGATGTTTTGCCTTCTTAAGGAGACCTACTGTTTTAATTCATGTTAGCATATTAATTGCCTTTATGCAGCTGGGTGCTGCTAATTACAAATGAATGGTGTTTATTCATTATAGAAGACCCAGCAGGAAATTCTCTCTACTTAGCAACACTATGTTAATTTGAGTTTAGCTTTCAAAGGTCATAAAACTGCTTTGAATTAAAAGGGCATTTTTTGTTGTTCTTGTTGTTTTATTTTTTAATAGACAGTTGTTTCCCCTTTTCTCCTTCACCTATTGCAAGGAAGTTCTGAGTAAAGAGCTTCTGGTCATACCTCAGTTGCCGCACTTGCTGCTCCAATGATGAATGAGATAAATTTTTCCTAGTGAGCAGGTAATGATGTTAACAGCTGCTGCCAATGCACAATGCACAGCCCACCCTCTTTGCTTCTTTCCCTCTGTATTTGTTTTTCCAAATAGCAGCCTTTCAGCATTGCAGTCCCATCTCTCCTCTTCTATCTACAAGTGGGAAGCACCCCTCCCTACCAGCCAGAATTTTTGTTTGTGCTCCTTGCCTGCATGCTCCAGCCTGGGTAGTAAGTCTGACTGACCTTCCCTTGACCAACTAGCTGCCTTCAAGTTAGGGATTAAGGAACTAGGAACCCCCAGTTTGTGTTCTCATTCCAATTTTTATTTGAGAACCCTGATTTGGGGGAGGGGATGAGCTGAGTGCTTTTATATATTCAAAGCATCATTTCTCATCCAGTATCTGCTGGACAGAGCATGCAAGAGCTAGTAGAAGAGTGGCTCCCTGAACCTCTCTTGAAGTCTATAATTTAGATATTTCCAAATTATCTTTGCCATGATTAGCCTGAAGTCCTGAAGCTTGAACTTGTATGTTTATCTCCCCCATGGAAATCCCATTTTCCTTCTACAACAATCCTGAAAGCTGTACTATTATTTTTCCCTTTTTTCAGTTAAGGAAATTGCATCTCAGAGAGGTCGAACAGTTTGCCCAAAGTCATACAACCAGAACAATGTGAAAGTAGAAACAGAATATATCTGACTCCAGAGCTCTGAATCACTTCTTCCCAGGGACCTACCAAAAACTCAGGGCTTTTTCATGGAGAGGATGGAGAGATGGAGAGAATACAAACTCACACCTGGATAACTTACAGCAAGGTCTTCCAAGCCTTCTGGGGCATCAGCTGCAAACCAAAAGATGGCATTACTCTAGACCAAAGAATTTTAGAAGCTCAGTTTTTAAAAATCATTAAAATGTAATCCATCAAACTATTGAGGAGTTGCCGTTGCTGATAGGATGAGATGTAAGCCTGGACTTGCTCATTATCATCTTACCACCATGAGGGAAGAAACTGAAGACCACATTGAAGAGAGAAGATCTGAGATGAGGGGAGAGAGTGAAACTAAATGATCTCACCATTCAAGCCCCCAGATGGTGGCTCAGAGGTTAAAGCATCTGCCTCCAATGCGAGAGACTCGGGTTCAATCCCTGGGTCGGGAAGATCCCTTGGAGAAGGAAATGGCAATCCACTCCAGTATTCTTGCCTGGAGAATCCCATGGACAGAGAAGCCTACTACATTACAGTCCATGAGGTCACAAAGAGTCGGACACGACTGAGCGACTTCACCTGTATGTTCACCACTCTTTAGAAATTTCTTGAATCAATTGCTGTCCAATTCTTCCATGTCCTTGTACTTATAAAATCAACTATGAACTGTTAAATTTTCTCCTGAACTTTTGCACTTACATGAGCCAATATATCTTCCTTTTCTTATTAAACTATGAGTTGGATTTTTCTGTCATTTGTATCTGCAAGAATCCTGAGCACTTATTAGCTTTATATTGCTGTTGTTATTTTTCTCTTTATTATTAACATCATTATTCACAGTACATGAATAAATCATTTAATTGTGGATTTGAGGGCCCTCAAACTTTACCTTATACCAAACACAAAACTTAATTCCAGATGGATCACAGACCTAACCAAACCTAAAAGCTAAAAATACAAAAACTTCTCAAACAAAACATAGGACAATATATTTGAAACTTGATTTAGACAAAGATTCCACAGACAAGACAGAAAAACAATAATCATAAAATGTTTTAAATGACAGATTAAACTTTCTTGATACTAAAAACTTCTATTCTTTAAAAAGCATCATGAAGAACATGAAAAGGCAAGTCACAGGCTGGGAGAAAGTATTCACAATACATATATCTGACAAGGAACTTGTATCCAGCATCCATAAACAAGTTATACCACCCATAATAAAAAAATGTTAATAGCAATAGGTTTAACCATATATTTCACCAAAAAGGATATTCAAATAGCCAACAAGCTATATGAAAAGATGCTCTAGATTATTAATCTTCTTGGAAATGAAAGTTAAATTTGCAATGAAATAGCACATCATACCTACTGGAAAGGCTAGAATTGAAGACTGGTAACCTCAAATACTGGTGAGTATAATATACCATTGGAACTCTCAGACATTATTGGTAAAATGTTATCAACTTCTCTGGAAAACAGTTTAGCAGTTAGTTAAACACACACTTGAAATGATCCAACAATTTCACTCCTGAGGATGAAAGAGAAAGAAAAACCTGCACCCACAAAAGGGCTTTCATAAGAATGTTCATAGCAGCTCTATTAATAACAACCCTAACCTGAAAAGTATCCAAATGTTCATCAAAAACAAATCATAATATATTTCTATAGGATAATATAGTCCTCAATAAAAAAGAACAAAGAACTGATACATACAATAACATATGTGGATCTCAAAAGCATTATGTGGACTGAAGAAGCCTAGACACAAAAGACTACATGTTGTCTGATTCCATTATGTAAAGTTCTCATGCAGGTAAAATTAGGTTCTGGTGGTATAAATTTTCACAATGGGTGTTTGGGCAAGAGTATAGGATGACCCTATTAGGATTCCTTTCTTCCTGAGGAAGTGTAACTGATACACGGCATATAACATCACAATAGCAGAAAACAGCAGAGCAATAGCATAAGCATGGAGACTTGGAACTGGAATGCACAGTTCGTGTGCATTACCAGACACTACCATGACATACCAGAGGGGTGACCTTGGACAAATAACCACCTCTCTGAACTTCCATTTCTTCACCTGTATTGACTTTGCTTACCATACAGGAATGTTCAAAAACTAAATACCATTTTTTAAAAATAAGGTAAATTTTCAAAAATAAGATAATTATATTCATGTTGATGTATGGCAAAACCAATACAGTATCGTAAAGTAAAATTTAAAAAAAAAGAAAAAACAAACAAAAAAATAAATAAAATAAAATAGATAATCAACAAGGACCTCCTGTATAGCATAGGGAACTCTATTCCATATTCTGTACTAGCCTATATGGGAAAAGAATCTGAAAAAGAATGGCTAAATGGATAACTGAATCATTTTACTGTACACCTGAAACTAACACAACATTGTAAATCAACTATACTCCAATATAAAATAAAAACTAAATTTAAAAAAATAAATAAAAATAAATAAGATAATTAAATAAAATATGGTGTAATAGGGTGAATAGCATCCTCTCAAAATTTCATATCCACTCAGACCTTGGAATATGTCCTTATTTGGAAATAGGGTCTTTGCAGGTATAATTCGGAGAAGGCAATGGCACCCCACTCCAGTACTCTCACCTGGAAAATCCCATGGGCGGAGGAGCCTGCTAGGCTGCAGTCCATGGGGTCGCACAGAGTCGGACACACTGAAGCGACTTAGCAGCAGCAGCAGCAGGTATAATTAGGACGAGGGTCAAGATGAGATTATACTGGGTTAGCGTGGCCCCTAAATCCAGCAAGAATGTCCATAAAAGAGACAGAAAAGGACACACAGAGACACAAAAAAGTGATGTGATGATGAAGGCAGACACTGGAGTGGTGTGTCCACAAGCCAAGAAACACCAAGGACGGCCAGCAGCCTCCACAAGCTAGGGGACAGTCATAGCATAGGTGGTCTCTCAGAACCTCCAGAAGGAATCAACCCCACAAACACTTTGATTTCAGACTCCTGGCTTCCTAACTGTAAGAGGATAAATTTCTATTGTTTTAAGCCACCCAGTTTGTAGTAATGTTATGGAAGCCATAGAGAAAACATATATATAGTAAGGGCCCATGCTCAATAAATGTATTTTTAGAAATCAGTAAATTGTTCTCCCTGTTAATAAAGAGCAAGGCCCCTGCCCTATATTCCTGGGGATCCCAGGTAGCATCTAGCTAGATGTGTGTATTAGTTTCCTGGAGCTGCTATAACAGAGTACCACAGGCTGGGTGGCCTCAGTAACAGACGTTTATTTTCTCACTATTCTGGGAACTAGAAGTCCAAGCTCAAGGTATTGGTAGGGTTGATTGCTTCTCAGTGTCTCACTTTACTCTGTAGATGGCTGAATTCTCCCTGTGTCTTCATGTCATCCTTTGTATGTGTCTGTGCCCAAATTTCTTCTTCTTATAAAGATATCCATCATACTGGATTAAGGCCCATTTTCTGTGGCCCATTTTAACATATTTATCTCACTTAAGGCCCTATCTCTAAACGCAATCCCACTCTGACATACTGGGCATTAAGACTTCCACATATGGATTTTGAAGGGACACAATACCACCCATAACAATGTGGATAAATATTTTACTGAAGCATCAGAGCCTTGACCTTCAACTTACAGAGACAATTCTATTTACTGAACAAGGCCTTACTACTGAGGCTTCCTATAGCAGTCATGGAGGCGCTCTTTCAGAGCTTCCTTCAAGAGGAATTGGTTGACATCCTCCAAACTTAGCACCTGTGTACATACCGCAGCATCCTTCCCAGGCCATGTGCCCTGGGATGCTCCCAGTCAGTGGCTGAGCACTGGGGGAAAGGGGGAAGGGCAGGGGCCCAAGATCCCAGCTGTTGCTATGACTAGGGTCCTCTAACAGGCAGCTTTGGCTCTAAGTCTCCCCAGCAGCCTGACCAAGGCTCCCTGAGAACCACGCTATGACTTGAGGCTCGTCCCTTCCTCTCTCCTTAACAGATGTCAGACCCTCCTCAGACTGAAGTCTCTCCCTCTGGACACCTGCTCCCATCCTTTCTCCTTCACAAGCATTTCCCCAAATAAATCTTGTGTCTCCTATCCCATGTTGGTGTCTAGTTCTCAGATGATCCAAACTGACACATATGCCATGATAAGAACTTAGAATGAAACACAGAATTGGCCTACAAACCTGGGATTCACCCAAATCACCCTAAAACACAAAATCATGTGGTGTAAAATCCAGCAGGGGAGGAGCTCCCTTCCTGCCCAGGCACCATGGTTTCACTTCACTCTCACAGCCATCCAGATAAGTAGGTACAAATATGCTCATCATTTTATGGATTTTACATCATCACATGGAGGAGTTGGAACTCAGACCTAGGTCTCTTTTGTCCCAAAGTCTATGCTCTTCACCACTATGTTCTTAGGGACTCCAAATGCAAATGCCTGAGATGTTAGACTGAAGGAGGAAGGAGGAAGGAACCGGGGCAGTGGTGGGGCTTGTGGGGAACTGGAGAAGCTATGCATTCACATTGAAACCTCTTAAATTAGACAAAGAAAGCTCATCTGTGGACAGGATTCAACCTGCTGAGGAGTTTGCACCTCTTCCTTTCCTCCTCTATTATTGTCATCATCTTCATCATGGTCATCACCTTGCCTCTTCCTCTTGGAAATCTTTTCTCTGACACTAACATGGTGAACTCCTACCCATCCCTCAAAGCCCCAGATAAATATTACCTATCAGAGCAGTCCCTCACTTCCCTAGTTCCCTCCTCTCTGCTCTCCCAACATTTTCTACATTGCTCTGTCCCAGCAAGGAGCACATTTGTTTACAGAGCTGTCTCCCTTGCTGAGTAGTCAGTTCCTCAAGGTCAGGTCTTTCTTGTTCTCCTTCCTATCTTTCAGCTACCTTGGGGGCAGGAAACTTTATTTATTGGGTGCCTTCTCTGCCCCGGTGGCTCAGAGAGTAAAGACTCTGTCTGCAATGCAGGAGACCTGGCTTTGATCCCTGGGTAGGGAAGATCCCCTGGAGAACGAAATAGCTGCCTACTCCAGTATTCTGGCCTGGAGAATTCCATGGACAGAGGAGCCTGGCGAGCTACAGTTCATGGGGTCACAAAGAGTCAGACACGACTGAGAGATGAACATTACTTTCCCCTAGGAATTGCAATAAGCACTTAATCTTCACAACCACCCCAGGAAAGCATTTCTCTTATCTCATTTTAGAAGTGATAATTTTGAATTTCAGAAAGGTGAAGTGATGTCCCACAACTAGCAAAAAACTTTGGCAGAACCACAATTCAAGCTCAGCCTGCCACCCACGGCCCCCAACCAAATCCCTTTGTCTTCTCACACTGTTCCCTGGGCAGCCAGAAGGGCAACTGCCATAGCCAGCTGTGAGTGTAGCGGAAGGGGCCATGGGACAACCCCTGTCCTCTCTGTATATTGAGGGGGTTGGACCAGCTGATGTTTAGCTCTTTTCCAGCACTGACATTTTATTCTAGGAGGTTTGTTATCTCTCCTTTTGACACCGCCTGAACTATTCGAGACAAGTCCCTGCTTTAAAAAATAATGATAAAACTGCCTGTCAGTGGAAATAAGCCTCACACACTATCTCACTAATAGAAGCAGGAGAATTTTTGAGATACCTCGGCGACTTCGTTAGGCATGCAAGATTAAACTCAAATTCATCTCGTCTCAGTCAGACGCGCCCTGAAACCGAATTGCAGGGAATGGAATTTTCAGCTTCTCAGCTGATTCAAGCAAAGGTGAGGGAGACCTGGACAAACATGCAGAAATCTACCCATGATGGGGGCTTCAGCTGCCAACAGCCTGGGTCACTCCAACCCGTCCATTCAGGGACATGACATACGGGGTAGACATTCAGACTCTGAAGTTAGAATTTCAGACTCAGCTCCCCCACTTGATAGATGAGTATCCTTGAGCAAGTTTCTATATTTCACTGTTCCTTAGTTTTCTCATCTGTAAAATGGGGTAAATGATAGAACCCATACTATTAGCTGCTGTGGGGAATAAATAGCATGTAGTTAGTGCAGCCCATGGTATATAGAAAATGCTCAATAATTGAATCAAAACTATTATACAAGGCCTTTCCAAAGGTGTCCAGAACGTCCCATTGCTCACAAAACAAGGCTCAAACTCAATCATACTTGCAAGGCCCTTCACACTCTGGCTTCTGATTATTCCTCCAGCTTCGCCTCTTGCTTTAGGCCCCATCGGCCCCCATCCCTGTTCAACTGCCTGAAGTTTCCCAGGTGTCCCTCCTCTCTTTTCCCTTCCCCATCATTGCGGTCACATACAAATGCTCACTTACCCGTCAGAGGTCACCCTCTCCAGAACCCTCTCCTACCTCCCCATCAGGCGGGAAGACTGGGTTAGAGGCAGCAGGAGGAAGTCTCCACATAGGCGTGGGGCTCAGCCCTGCCGGGGATGACACTCCTGGGAAACTGCCCTTCAGTTCCCCTCGCCTTGACTGTACACGCACAGGACTGTGCTGGCTGTCCCTTGGGACTCACCCTTGGTGGGCAGGCAGGCAATGTGTCAGCATCTCCCAGCCTGTCAGGAGGGAACAGGGTACCCACGATGATGAGAGGCCAAAAGAAGTTCCTCTGAGAATCAGACGGGTTCCTCTCCCCTCCCAGGGAGTATTATTAGTAGCTGAGTATCTTCGTGGGGATTTGGAATCTATATGTCCTGTGCAGTTTTTTCCTTGTTCAGTAAGATCTTGCATCCTTTACCTGTGACATTTGGCATTCTTTCCTCCAGCACATCACTGTCACCTCCATTACAGCACATGGAGCCTCTCTCTTCTAAGTCCTGTGTCACTCTAGTACTTCCCCTCTTATGGGCCTTCTCAGGTTGGACATGGTTAGTACTAAAGGATATGGATTCAAGAACCAGACGACTTAAGCTCAAGTCCACATTTTCCACTTACTAGTTGTGTGATGCCAGCCAAGTTACTCAGTCTCTCTGTACTTCACTTTCCCTATCTGTGCAATGGATAATGCTAATTTTTTCTCATAGTGTTGTTATGAAGGCTAAATGAATCAGCACTTGTACTGCTCTGGGAATAGTGCCTGGTACACAGAACTTTTCAATAAGCACTAACCATGGTTAGTATGACTACTAATCTGAATCTCCCTCCCCACCCCTCTGGGTTTTAAGATGCAAGAGAATAGTGGTTACCTGTATTTTGTTTATCCTTTGCCCTCAGCACAGGATATAGCCTAAAGCAAGTCCTCTGTAAATATGTGTGGAAGGAAGAAAGAGAAGAGAGGGAGAAAATGAGTGAGGAGGAAAGGAGAGAAGAGGAGAGGGAAGAGGAGGAGAGCCTTGAAAGTTGTTTATTTGTAACATATAATGTTGTAAGTAGAAAATTATCTAGAATTAAAGAAAGGCACATATATCCATATCCACCCAAGTGGGACCAAATCACGCTTTTTTAGTTTGCCAAAATCATGTGTGTGTGTGTTCTAGCATGCTCAGTTGTGTCTGACCTTTTGCAACTCCGTGGGCTGTAGCCCCCCAGGCTCTTCTGTCCATGGAAATTTTCAGGTAAGAATATTGGAGTGGATTGCCATTTCCTACTCCAAGAGAGTTTCCTGACCAGGGATCAAACTCATGTCTCTTGTGTCTTCTGCATTGGAAGGAGGATGCTTTACCATTGTGCCACAGTAACTATTCTCAACCATCAAATATCTCATAATTCCTTATGTTGAGTTCACTATTTGTTATTTGGAGAGGGGAACAAGGACACATTAGCCATTACTTGAACTATGCATTGATTAAAGATGCTTACTCCTTGGAAGAAAAGTTATGACCAACCTAGACAGCATATTGAAAAGCAGAGACATTACTTTGCCAACAAAGGTCCGTCTCGTCAAGGCTATGGTTTTTCCTGTGGTCATGTATGGATGTGAGAGTTGGACTGTGAAGAAGGCTGAGTGCTGAAGAATTGATGCTTTTGAATTGTGGTGTTGGAGAAGACTCTTGAGAGTCCCTTGGACTACAAGGAGATCCAACCAGTCCATTCTGAAGGAGATCAACCCTGGGATTTCTTTGGAAGGAATGATGCTAAAGCTGAAATTCCAGTACTTTGGCCACCTCATGCGAAGAGTTGACTCATTGGAAAAGACCCTGATGCTGGGAGAGATTGGGGGCAGGAGGAGAAGGGGACGACCGAGGATGAGATGGCTGGATGGCATCACTGACCCGATGGATGCAACTCTGAGTGAACTCCAGGAGTTGGTGATGGACAGGGAGGCCTGGCGTGCTGCGATTCATGCGGTCGCAAAGAGTTGGACATGACTGAGCAACTGAACTGAACTGAACTGAGCACAGAATGACTGCCTACTATGGACCTGGATCCAGCTGGTCCTTCAAAGGCAACCAGTTCCCCTCAGCCCAGGGAAAGCCAGTTGTCACCTCAGTGCTCATCCTTTAGTCCCATATGTAAACCTCATGCTTGCAGATTGAATCCTGATTTTGCCAACAAACCAAGAATGAATCTGTTTTCAGTTGCACGTTCATATTATCCAAGTTCTCAAGATTAATGTTTAAAATCTAAAACTTAATTGAATATCTTTTAATACAAATTCATCATCACAAAGGCTGGATTCCTCTAACTCCATGTGACCAGTATTTTCTCTCCTTGTCAACAACCAAGTAATATTCAAAGGTCATCTGATGATTAGACACTCAAAGCTAGAGGAGTTAGATGAATCAAAAGTTCAGTGGCATCAGGATAAGATGGACTGATGAATTCATCTCACAGTAACAGAAGACCTTGCCTCACAGCTCTTAAACTTCGGTATTCTGGTGCCACCCATATGACTTTTCGCTATACCTACTGGTACCATTATCTACTACCTTGATAAGGGGCTCCTAGACAATCCTCTTGTTGGGCGGGGCTAGGAGTCTTCAAAAAACACTTTTTTATATCAAGAGTTTTTCTCTTTTGCCACCAGATAGTTCCTAATAGAGCTAAAGACTATAGGTCTTTCTTAAATGTAAAACTGCTTTTACAACCTTTTTTTTTTAATCAAATGGTAATTGAGAGGAAAATTTAGTAATGGCCACAGGACTGGAAAAGGTCAGTTTTTGTTCCAGTCCCAAAGAATGGCAATGCTAAACAATGTTCAGTGTTCACTACCCTACAACTGTGCTCATTCCACGTGCCAGCAAGGTAATTCTCAAAATCCTTCAAGCTAGGCTTCAACAGTACAAGAACTGAGAATGTCCAGATGTACAAGCTGGATTTAGAAAAGGCAGAGGAATCAGAGATCAAGTTGTCAATCTATTGGATCATTGAAAAAGCAAGAGAATTTCAGAAAAACATCCACTTCTGCTTCATTGACTACTCTAAAGCCTTTGACTGTATGGATCACAACAAACTGTGGAAAATTTTTAAAGAAATGAGAATACCAGACCACCTAACCTATTTCCTGAGAAACCTGTATGCAGATCAGGAAGCAACAGTTACATCCAGACATGGAACAATGGATTGGTTCAAAATTGGGAAAGGAGTACATCAAGGCTGTGTATTTTCACTCTACTTATTTAACTTATATGCAGAGTGCATCATGGAAAATGCCAGGCTGGATGACTCACAAACTGGAATCAAGATTGCCAAGAGAAATATTAACAACCTCAGATGTGTAGATGATACTACCCTAATGGCAGAAAGTAAAGAGGAACTAAAGAGCCTCTTGATGAAAGTCAAACAGGAGGGTGAAAAAGTTGGCTTAAAACTCAACATTCAAAAAACTAAGATCATGGCATCTGGTCCCATTCAGTTCAGTTCAGTTCAGTCATTCAGTCGTGTCCAGCTCTTGCGACCCCATGAATCACAGCACACCAGGCCTCCCTGTCCATCACCAACTCCCAGAGTTCACTCAAACTCAACTCACGTCCATCGAGTTGGTGATGCCATCCAGCCATCTCATCCTCTGTCATCCCCTTTTCCTCCTGTCCCCAATACATCCCAGCATCAGTCTTTTCCAATGAGTCAATTCTTCGCATGAGGTGGCCAAAGTACTTTATGGCAAATAGATGGGGAAAAAATGGAAGCAGTGGCAGACTTTACTTTCTTGGGCCCCAAAATCACTGCAGATAATGACTGCAGTCATGGAATTAAAAGACCTTGCTCCTTGGAAGAACAACTATGACAAATCTAAATAGCATATTGAAAAACAGAGACATCACTTTGCTGCCAAAGGTCCATCTAGTCAAAGCTATGGTATTTCCAGTAGTCATGTATGGATGTGAGAGTTGGACCATAAAGAAGGCTGAGCATGGAAGAATTGATGCTTTCTAATTGTGATGCTGGAGAAGATTCTTGAGAGTCCCTTGGACAGCAAGGAAATCAAACCAGTCAATCCTAAAGAAAATAAACCCTGAGTATTCATTGGAAGGACTGATGCTGAAGCTGAAGCTTCAATACTTTGGCCATCTGATTGAAGAACTGACTCACTGGAAAAGACCCTGATGCTGGGAAAGATTGAGGGAAGGAGGAGAAGCAGGTGACAGAGGAAGAGATGGTTGAATGGCATTACCTACTCAATGGATGTGAGTTTGAGCAAACTCAGGGAGATGGTGAAGAACAGGGAAGCCTGGCGTGCAGCAGTCCATGGGTCACAAAGGGTTGAACATAACTTAGTGACTAAATGATGAACAAACAATTGAGAGGAGATTTCAGTTGTATGTTGAAATGTAAGAAAGTGCTTCCTTTTCAGAATTATGAAATTTTAAGGATTGGTGGTTTTAATATATCTGAGTAGTCCCACTTTGGAAACCTTGCCACCATTAATAAAGAGTTGGATACAACATAGCAACTGAACAACAATGCTCAGATGCCAGCGCTCCAGAGCAGCCAGAAACAATGGGATTCCCACCCTGCTATTGCTTTGCTGACAGCCCCCGATAGACATTCTGATTTTAAGTGACAGCATATAGATAAAACAAAAGCTTCCTAAGGAACTCACAAACTGTTAAAGTGATCAATCTGAAGATTAAAAAAATTGTAGCTCTTTACTCCCCTGTTTGACTAAGGACTCCCACACTTTCTTCCTCAGTGGGTTTAGGGAAGTTGCAGTACTACTGAAGTACACATCTATTCAACGTACACTTTGCATGTCTGCATTCCCCATGCAAAGCCCCATTCATTTGGAGGAAAAAGAACAAACTCTTCTTCTAACACCTTGTTGAGTACCAGAAAGTTAGTCCTTAATCAAACTGATACATTTATACAACTTTTTAAAGGTCAACTCTCTTTTATATTATCTGAATACACTTATTTTTAAAATAAAGCTTTATATCTCTGTGACTATTTTACAGACATAAAATAAGTGGTGGAAAATCTGTATTACTTGCCAAAAATAATAAGCAAAATAAAGTAAAAATAAGAAATATCATTAAAGTCTAAATCAATACTGTGGTTTGCTAAAGGCACCAAAACTGAATGAAGGAAAGGTATTATATCTTGTTTTTGGTGGTTATTTATAACTGTCAAAATTCATTTAATTGAACACTGAACATTTTAACATATGTAAATTGTACCACAAAAAAAATGAAAAATTCTGTTTGTTAATATTTCCTTTCAGCCGGACAGTTCTGCGCCGAGTGCGACAGTGGTTTCTCTTCCTTCTTTTGTCTCCATGGCTGAGCAATCACTTGCTGTCTCTTTTTGACTGACACTTTCTTTATTTGACTCTGTTAACACATTGAGTCAGGTTACATTAACATTCTACAAGCCTAATACCTATTCAGTCTTTTTAAGTTGATTTTTCACATCACTTCCCTGACCCTTTATGAGGTTACCAGTCTCTCTCACAATGGCCTCCAAAAGGCAACCCTACCACAATGATCAAGTTTTAAGACATGCTTCACTTATAGCTTCCATACTAGACTATGATATTATTTCCAATATATGATTCCCAGGATTAAACAAGACAGTCCAGCATTTTAGCTTATAGTTAGATAAATTTATTAAACTGAACTATATGGGGTTGCCAATGTTTGTTTATTTTTTACAAACAAAAATTATGTGTAGCTCAGAAAGTAAAATTGGATCATTTCACACTTCCCACAACATTCTATACAGTTACTATAAAGTGACTGTTTCTTTTGAAAAATCAGAAAAATTTAATAGACAAGCACAAATCATTAATTAAATAATTAACTTAATTAAATACATTAAAATTAGGTATATAATTGGTTTAAGTATCAAGTATGCGAAATATTTTAACTAATAGTTCAGGTACATACATTTTCAAGATGGCCCGATATTTTCCTGAAGATCATCTCACAACCAGAGGTCAGCCTTTATGTCCTTCATGGGTACATTTCCAGTAGCGAGTAGACTGCTAGAAATATAGTAAATGCTCAAGAAATATCTGCTAAAATAAGCAAATGATCAGGAATCTTGGCAAATAGATCACTCCATTCCCATAGTATATATCCCTGAATTCTTCTGTTTGTAAAAGAAATTTCCAGATTATTTTTGTTGCATTTTTCCATTTTTATATCACACTCAAATCAACTTTCCTGCATCTAACCAAGACATGTGTGTATTAGTCGCTCAGTCCTGTCCAACTCTTTGTGACCCCATGGACTGCAGCCCACCAGGATCTTCTGTCCATGGAATTCTTCAGGCAAGAATACTGCAGTAGGTTGCCATTCCCTTCTCCAGGGGATCTTCCTGACCCAGGGATTGAACTCAACCCTCCCTTGAGGTTAGATTCTTTACCGTCTGAGCTACCAAGGAAGCTCCCTAACCAAGATATACAAATACACAAATCAAAAGGAAAAAAGTGGGGCTATCAATAATCCAAGTTTTTAAAATCATGCCCTCTATGGGATAGAATAAAAGTCCTCCTCCAGCTCAGAGGATTTTAGGTTGACAATAACATTAACTTCCAGAAAAGATGACAGAATGCAGCCAAAGTATATCTTCTGCTATGGAATATGTAATTTCCTGGAGACTCTATGACAATCTGCTAAAAGGATGAAGGCCATGGACAAATCTGTTTTCAAAGCTCAGCTTTTCCCTTTTTTGGATGTGTGACTTTGAGCAAATTCTTTAACCTTCTTGAGTTCAGTAACTCATCTGTAAAATGGGAATGATAATGAATTATTCATTCATTTATCAAATATGAATTGAGTACCTTCACTATTCCAGGCCTTGGGCAAAGCTCTGGGATACAACAGTGAACAAAACAGATCAAAATTCCTGCTCTTGTTCAAGAGAGAATAAGAGGCAATAAATTAAGGAAATACATTGTAGAATATGTTTGAAGACAGGGAGAATTTCTGGAGGTTGAGATTCTGCATGAGCAGGTAGGGTAAAAACCAAACAACTTTGAGTTACTATTGGCAATGGAATGAATTACATGCACCAATGGACAGCTTACAGCAATCACTTAAATAGATTTAAGAGAGGGTGAACACTAGCTAGATGGGTGGATGCCTGGATAGATCAGTATGATGGGTGGACCAGTAGAGTGACAGATGGATGAATTAGAGAGTCAGGCAGACAGACAGACCTAAACAGATTGTCACAAATGGCACCTTGAGTGCTCTGACAATAGCATCTGCTGCCGGAATAATTGACTGTTGATCTTGCACATCTGGCTCATGAAGCAGGCATCTCACCTTCCTCCCAGGCTGGGCCACAGTCATCCTTGCCAAATCGTCTCCATCCCTAGGGGTGACTGGAAGAGGCTGCTCCTCTCTTCAGAGTGTAACCACATAAATCCACACTGGGCTGTCATAGCTTCCCACTGCACCATAATGAGTATGGATTAGGTACCAACAGCTATTGGAGAAGTGTTGTTGGTCTGCTGGGTACGCTAAGAGCTCTGTGTCCCAGTAGAGAATGAAAGGTCTCTGTCTTTGATGTTTGCAGTAGAATGATATCACACTAGGATTTACTTTGGAAAATTTCAGTGAGGAAAATATAAAAGGAATTTAGGGATTTCGATGAAACAAGCTGGGAACCTGCTTATAGTTGTTGGCGCTGGGTGTTGGGTGCATGGGAGTTCCATATTAAGTAAGCTGGAAAGTTTTCATTGAAAAGCAAAAGGTTAAAATCAAATCTTTCTATTTGTTTTCAGAAGGGAAAAAATGCTCCCCCCACACAGACATATATGCACTTGGCGTATTTTTCCAGCTTTGAGGATTAATTCTGTTTGGCAGACAAAAAGCTATTCTGTTAAATGATTTATGGTATTCAAAGAGCAATTTGGTTTCATTTAATTGCTACCTTAAATTAACTGCTGCCTGAACATAGAGAGATGATTGTTAGGGCCAGACTGAAGGAAGAGGTGGCAGTGGGCTTCAAGTAGTACTGGGTGGTTTCAAATGTGACCGGCTTAAGGAAAATCACCTATCCCCAGGAATTGTGCAGAATTCCCAAGTGGAAAGCAAAGACCAGTGATGCCAGTGGCTTGTTTTCACTGCTTTCAACAATCTGGCACCATCTAAATGAGAAAATGATTTGAATTCTTTCCCAACTGTTCCTAAACAGTGCATTTCAGCTATGAAGGAGAATTTTAAATAATTTAGCTTAAACTTACATGCCTTCAACATTCATTCACTACATGCTTATTCAGTATCTACTCAATGGCAAGTGCTGTGCCAGCCATAAGAGATAATATGGTGGTGGGTAACCCAGAGAAGTTCACTGTCATTATGAGACTTGTAGCCAGCTGAGAACTCAGAAATCCTCAACAACTAAGTCCACAATATATTAATGAGTCCTGTCCAGTATAATACAGCATAATAAGTGCTAAGAGGGAGAAATGCAAAACTCACGGAGGGTGTCTTAATCCTCTTTGGGCCACAGATGAGTGACTTATCAATAGAAATTTATGTCTCATAGTTCTAGAGACTTGGTGGCACCAAGACCAGGGTGCCACCAAGGTTGAGGGAGGGCTATCTTCTGGTCATATTCTCACACACTGGAAGAGACTAGGGAGCTCTGTGGAGTCTCTTTTCAGTTGAGTTGCTCAGTCATGTCCGACTCTTTGTGACCCATGGACTGCAGCATGCCAGGCCTCCCTGTCCATCACCAACTCATGGAGTTTACTCAAATTCATGTCCATTGAGTCAGTGATGCCATCCAACCATCTCATCTTCTGTCGTCCCCTTCTCCTCCTGCCTTCAATCTTTCCCAGCATCTGGGTCTTTTCCAGTGAGTCAGTTCTTTGCATCAGGTGGCCAAAGTATTGGAGCTTCTTCAGCTGAAGCTGAACAGAGCCCAGACTAGTACCTTCCAGTGAATATTCAGGACTGATTTCCTTTAGGATGGACTGGTTAGATCTCCTTGCTGCCAAGGAACTCTCAAGAATCTTCTCCAATCGCACAGTTAAAAAGCATTAATTTTTTGGCACTCAGCATTCTTTACAGTCCAACTCTCATATCCATACATGGCCACTGGAAAAACCATAGCCTTAACAAGATGGACCTTTGTTGGCAAAGTAATGTCTCTGCTTTGTAATATGCTATCTAGGTTGATCATAACTTTTCTTCCAAGGAGCAAGTGTCTTTTAAATTCATGGCTGTAGTCACCATCTGCCGTGATTTTGGAGCTCCCGAAAATCAAGTCTGTCATTGTTTCCACTGTTTTCCCACCTGTTTGCCATGAAGTGATGGGACCAGATGCCATGATCTTAGTTTTCTAAATGTTGAGTTTTAAGCCAACTTTTTCACTCTCCTCTTTCACTTTCATTAACAGACTCTTTAGTTCTTTGCTTTCTTCCATAAGTGTAGTGTCAGGTTACTGAAATTTCTCCGAGCAATCTTGATTCCAGCTTGTGCTTCATCCAGTCCAGTGTTTCTCATGATGTACTCTGCATATAAGTTAAGTAAGCAGGGTGACAATATGCAGCCTTGATGTACTCCTTTCCCTATTTGGAACCAGTCTGTTGTTCCATGTCCAGTTCTAACTGTTGCTTCTTGACCTGATACAGTGTCAAGAAGTCTCTTTTTATACGGGCAGTAATCTCATTTAAGAGTGCTCCAACCTCATGACCTAATCACCTCCCAAACGCACTACCTCCTAACACCATCTCATTGGGGATTTAAGATTCATCATGTCAATTATTCAGACCATAGAGGGGGGCATTAGCAGAGAGACTCAACATAGTTTAGAAACCAGGAAAGTCTTCTTGAAGAAATCTTAGTGATTAGTAAGGGCCAGAGGCCAGAGAAATCTGTGTGTGCAGAGTTCCTGATGTGAAAGGTGCAGCCTAGAAAATGAAAGTCTGATGTAACTGGAACTTCATACTTGAAGGAGAGAGCAGTGTGAGATGAAGCAGGGGTAGATCACACAAGAAGCGTTTAGCCATTTCAAGTACTTGGGTCTGAAGTAAGGAAGGAAGAAAGCTGCAACCCAAAGAGGTTAAAGTGGTTTCCCCAATTCACTCACCCATGATGAGACTAGAAATCAAAAATAATAAAAGTAAACACTGAGAGTTGGACCATAAAGAAGGCTGAGCATGGAAGAATTGATGTTTTCAAACTGTGGTGCTGGAGAAGACTTTTGAGAGTCCCTTGAACAGCGAGGAGATCCAACCAATCAATCCTAAAGGGAAATAAATCCTGAATATTCATTGGAAGGACTGATGCTGAAGCTGAAGCTCCAATACTTTGGCCACCTGCTCTGAAGAGCTGACTCACTGGAAAAGACCCTGATGCTGGAAAAGACTGAGGGCAGGAGGAGAAGGGGATGACAGAGGATGAGTTGTTGGATGGCATCACCAACTCAACAGACATGAGTTTGAGCAGACTCCAAGAGAGATAGTGAAAAACAGGGAAGCCTGCCGTGAGGCAGTTCATGAGGTTGTAAAGAGTTGGACACAACTGAACAACAATCACTGATAAAACCCAGTAAGAATGTACTTGACACGGGTCTAAATGTTCCACAAATAGTAATTCATTTAATCCTGCCCAAAACTCTCTGGAGTATTATCATACCCTTTCTACATGAAGAAATTGAAGTACAAAAAGGTTAAATAACTTGTCTAAGATCATTAACTATTAACCAGCAGATCTGTGATTAAAACTCTAGGATATTTGCTGCAGAGCTTCACCTCCTAACCATCTTGCCATCCTACCTCTTAAATCAAAGTGCTTATTACATCTTTACTGAGGATCCACCATGTGTGAAGCACTGTTCTTGGTCCTGGGGTAAAGCAGAGACAGAAACAAAATCCCTACTCTTGTGGAGCTTTTCTGGTGGAGAGAAACCATGACAAACATCACCTACTCAACGGACATGAGTTTGAGCAAACTCCAGGAGATTGTGAAGGACAGGGAAGCCTAGCATGCTGCAGTCCATGGGGTTGCAAAGAGTCAGACATGACTGAGTGACTGAACAACAACGAAACATGTATGTCAGAAGGTTATGAAGGTCATACAGAGAAATAGATCTTGGAAGAGGGTAGAAATTCACGGAGGCTCTTGGATAACCTAATCTTGAGCAGAGATGTAAAGAATTTTTGTGAGCAGGTCAGAGGTTATCCCAGGAAGCAGTAACAGCATCCAGGTTTTGAGGTAGGAAAGTTCCTACTAAATTCAAGGCCCTTGCAAGAAGGCACTGACCTTGGAGGAGTGAGAGGATGTGGTGGGAGCCTTGATTTGAAGGTATCAGGAGGCACATGATGCACAGCCTTGTAAATAAAGGTGGAGACCCAGGATTGCCCTTTGCATAGATGAGGAGCCCCGGGGCCAGTGAGCAGAGGAGCAATGGAATGTGCCATGTTTTTAAAGTCTCATTCTGCCTTTAAGAAGTGAGGATGGGAGCAGAGAGAACATTTAGAAAGCTGTTGTGACAGTTCAGGGATTCATAATGGCTAAAACCAGGAGATTGTGACAGGGAAGATGAGAAGTAGTTAGATTCTGGATGTATTTGAAGGGGACGCCAATAGGACTTGCTGACAGATTGAATGCGAGTTAAGAGGAGAGCACTGAGGTGTTTGGTTTAAACATCCATAAGGAGGGAGCTGCTTTAACCAAGGGGGAGAAGGAGAGGGAGTGAGAGAAACCTGCAGGAGAGTGAAGTCTCCCCCCTGACATTTGCAGAGGGGCCTAAAGGGTGAAGGAAGGAGAATGAATGAGTCTTCTCACTTGATGGAGATACATGAACTGAGTCATATCAGGTCAAGGCTGTTAACAGTGCTAGATAAAGAAAAGGCAAAATGATAGGACACAGAACAACGAACTCCCCAGGTTGGTAGGTGCCCGATATGCTACTGGAGATCAGTGGAGAAATAACTCCAGAAAGAATGAAGGGATGGGGCCAAAGCAAAAACAATACCCAGCTGTGGATGTGACTGGTGATAGAAGCAAGGTGCAATGCTGTAAAGAGCAATATTGCTTAGGAACCTGGAATGTCAGGTCCATGAATCAAGGCAAATTGGAAGTGGTCAAACAGGAGATGGCAAGAGTGAATGTCCACATTCTAGGAATCAGCGAATGAAAATGGATCAGAAAGGGTGAATTTAACTCAGATGACCAGTATATCTACTACTGTTGGCAGGAATCCCTTAGAAGAAATGGAGTGGCCATCACGATCAACAAAAGAGTCCAAAACACAATCCTTGGATGCAATCTCAAAAATGACAGAATGATCTCTGTTCGTTTCCAAGGCAAACCATTCAATATCACGGTAATCCAAGCCTATGCCCCAACCAGTAACATTGAAGATGTTGAAGTTGAATGGTTCTATGGAGACCTACAAGACCTTTTAGAACTAACACCCAAAAAAGATGTCCTTTTCATTACAGGGGACTAAAATGCAAAAGTAGGAAGTCAAGAAACACCTGGAGTAACAGGCAAATTTGGCCTTGGAATATGGAATGAAGCAGGGCAAAGGCTAATAGAGTTTTGCCAAGAGAACACACTGGTCATAGCAAACACTCTCTTCCAATAACACAAGAGAAGACTCTACACATGGACATTACCAGATGGTCAACACCGAAATCAGGTTGATTATACTCTTTGCAGCCAAAGATGGAGAAACTCTATACGTCAGCAAAAACAAGACTGGGAGCTGACTGTGGCTCAGATCATGAACTTCTTATTGCCAAATTCAGACTTAAATTGAAGAAAGTAGGGAAAATTACTAGACCATTCAGGTATGACCTAAATCAAATCCCTTATGATTATACAGTGGAAGTGACAAATAGATTTAAGGGTCTAGATCTGATAGACAGAGTGCCAGATGAACTATGGATGGAGGTTCATGACATTGTGCAGGACACAGGGATCAAGACCATCCCCATGGAAAAGAAATGCAAAAAAGCAAAATGGCTGTCTGGAGAGGCCTTACAAATACCTGTGAAAAGAAGAGAAGCAAAAAGCAAAGGAGAAAAGGAAAGATATTCCCATTTGAATGCAGAGTTCCAAAGAATAGCAAGGAGAGATAAGAAAGACTTCCTCAGCAATCAATGCAAAGAAATAGAGGAAAACACCAGAATGGGAAAAACTAGAGATCTCTTCCAGAAAATTAGAGATACCAAGGGAACATTTCATGCAAAGATGGGCTCGATAAAGGCAGAAATGGTATCGACCTAACAGAAACAGAAGATGTTAAGAAAAGGTGGCAAGAACACACAGAACTGTACAAAAAAGATCTTCACAACCAAGATAATCATAATGGTGTAATCATTCACCTGGAGCCATACATCCTGGAATGTGAAGTCAAGTGGGCCTTAGGAAGCAACACTATGATCAAAGTTAGTGGAGGTGATAGAATTCCAGTTGAGCTATTTCAAATCCTGGAAGATGATGATGTGAAAGTGCTGCACTCAATATGCCAGCAAATTTGGAAAACTAAGCAGTGGCCACAGGACTGGAAAAGGTCAGTTTTCGTTCCAATCTCAAAGAAAGGCAATGCCAAAGAATGCTCAAACTACCACACAATTGCACTCATCTCACATGCTACTAAAGTAATGCTCAAAATTCTCCAAGCCAGGCTTCAGCAATACGTGAACCATGAACTTCCAGATGTTCAAGCTGGTTTTAGAAAAGGCAGAGGAACCAGAGATCAATTGCCAACATCGACTGGATCATGGAAAAAGCAAGAGAGTTCCAGAATAACATCTATTTTTGCTTTATTGACTATGCCAAAACCTTTGACTGTGTGGATCACAAAAAACTATAGAAAATTCTGAAAGAGATGGGAATACCAGACCACCTGACCTGCTTCTTGAGAAACCTATATGCAGATCAGGAAGCAACAGTTAGAACTGGACATGGAACAACAGACTGGTTCCAAATAGGAAAAGGAGTATGTCAAGGCTGTATATCGTCACCTTGCTTATTTAACTTCTATGCAGAGTACATCATGAGAAACGCTGGGCTGGAGGAAGCACAAGCTGGAATCAAGATTGCCAGGAGAAATATCAATAACCTCAGATATGCAGATGACACCATCCTTATGCCAGAAAGTGAAGAGGAACTAAAAAGTCTGTTGATGAAAGTGAAAGAGGAGAGTGAAAATGTTGGCTTAAAGCTCAACATTCAGAAAATGAAGATCATGGCATCTGGTCCCGTCACTTCATGGAAAATAGTTGAGAAACAATGGAAACAGTGTCAGACTTTATTTTGGTTGGTCCAAAATCACTGCAGATGGTGATTGCAGCCATGAAATTAAAAGATGCTTATTCCTTGGAAGGAAAGTTATGACCAACCTAGATAGCATATTAACAAGCAGAGACATTACTTTGCCAACAAAGGTCTGTCTAGTCAAGGCTGTGGTTTTTCCAGTGGTCATGTATGGATGTGAGAGTTGGACTGTGAAGAAAGCTGAGGGCCGAAGAATTGATGCTTTTGAACTGTGGTGTTGGAGAAGACTCTTGTGAGTCTCTTGGACTGCAAGGGGATCCAACCAGTTCATCCTAAAGGAGACCAGTCCTGAATATTCATTGGAAGGACTGATATTGAAGCTGAAACTCCAATACTTTGGCCACCTCATGTGAAGAGTTGACTCATTGGAAAAGACCCCAATGCTGAGAGGGACTGGGGGCAGGAGGAAAAAAGGAAGACAGAGAATGAGATGGTTGGATGGCACACCGACTCTATGCACATGAATTTGGATGAACTCCGGGAGTTGGTAATGGACAGGGAGCCTGGCGTGCTGTGATTCACGGGGTCGCAAAGATTCGGACATGACTGAGCGACTGAACTGAACTGAACTGAAAGAACAAAGGATTGGGATTAATAAGAAAGGATGAGGAAGCAGTGATCTGTGGGAATCCTTATGCCAAAGCGCCTGCAAGGGTATTTCACCTAGGGTTATTTAAAGAGGTAGGGTCCTGGACATTTGGCTTTCTGTACTGAAGGAAGAGGAAGAAACAAGAAAACAGAGATAGCATCACGGCAACCAGGTAGGTAAAGGTGCAGAGTGAGGCATGGCTTTGACATGTGAGTGGGACTGTCAGTGTCCCCAACGACCATCAGATGAAATTTCCAGTGTCCAGCTTTCAGCCCTGTCCAGAGAGTGGATGGAAAGATACGTCCTTTTTGAATTTCCCAGGAAGACACATTAAGATTAATGGAGAGACACAGATGGTGCAGCAGTAGCAACAAGCCACCCCTTCCCCAGCCCGGCTGTTTGGATTGTAAATTATTGATGGAGGCTGAGTAAGTGGAACCTGGGGAGGCGCAATTCACTTTAGTGATGTCTCAAGAACTTTCTCGGACACAAGTGATTTAGAGAAGATGTGAACAGCCCCCCCTTTACTGTGGATCCCTACACCCTCTTCTACTCAGCCCTATCCCTCCTACTGCTACCCTGGGCTAGACCACAGGCTTTGGTGGAGCTGAGAAGGGGTGACAGGGACCCATGGGGAAAGCCATCCTTCCACCTGCTAGACATGTGACCACATGGAGTGACACTCATAGGAGCTCCTCACAGGGTGCTTGTGACATTGAGTGAGTTAAGTTATGGAGAGCATGTGGAGCAGGGGTTGGCATGTACTAGTTCAGTTCAGTTCAGTCGCTCAGTCGTGTCCGACTCTTTGCGAACCCATGAATCACAGCACGCCAGGCCTCCCTGTCCATCACCAACTCCCAGAGTTCACTCAGACTCAGTCCATTGAGTCCGTGATGCCATCCAGCCATCTCATCCTCGGTCATCCCCTTCTCCTCCTGCCCCCAATCTCTCCCAGCATCAGGATCTTTTCCAATGAGTCAACTCTTTGCATAAGGTGGCCAAAGTACTGGAGCTTCAGCTTTAGCATCATTCCTTCCAAAGAAATCCCAGGGCTGATCTCCTTCAGAATGGACTGGTTGGATCTCCTTGCAGTCCAAGGGACTCTCAAGAGTCTTCTCCAACACCACACTTCAAAAGCATCAATTCTTCGGTGCTCAGCCTTCTTCACAGTCCAACTCTCACATCCATACATGACCACTGGAAAAACCATAGCCTTGACTAGACGGACCTTAGTTGGCAAAGTAATGTCTCTGCTTTTGAATATACTATCTAGGTTGGTCATAACTTTTCTTCCAAGGAGTAAGCGTCTTTCAATTTCATGGCTGCAGTCACCATCTGCAGTGATTTTGTACTAACTACTCCATAAAAATTGATTGTAGTTAGTATTATTCAGTTCTGCATCCACCGAGCTGAGTACACAGCCCAGCACATGACTGGAGTTCAGTAAATAGTTGTTTAACAGAATTTGATGTCATCGGCATTGTCTTCATCATCATCAACAACAACAACATCACTGAGACATTACAGTGTCCAGTTCTTTGCCAAGCAGTTTATAGACCCTTGATGTCTTGGGGTATGATGAAGGGAAAAATTCAAGGATCTAAGGGATGTGTCAGGCACCAATTTTTCTCAGAAACTCAGGCATCACTTTTAAAAGATTTCAGTCTTGCAGTTGGATATGGAGGATGGTAAAGCAAAGCAGAACGAATGAACTGAGAGAAGGTCATCCTGAGCAAAAAGCTGAGTTTTTTGATGTGTTTGGGGGATGAGATGTGTTCATACTACACTCTTTAATTTTTAAATTGGAGCTAGGAGTTAGTCAATGTCAGTTAATTAGTTAGTTTTACTTCAGGATTGATGTCTTTTTATCCTTCCTTTCTACCTCACCCCACCTTTTCTTCTCCCTCATTTATTTCTTTCATTCTCTACTTCTTTCCTTCTTTTCATGAAAGAAAGACCAAGGGTTAATGAACCATAAGATATAACTCAGGTCAACACACAGACGAGTTGGCACACCAAACACCAATTCCACAACAGCCAATTCCCTGAATGCTAATTTTTGAAATTTCCCACTCAGCAATTGACTTTCCTTGAGTTTACCTAAATCTTTGGGGTATAGCTGAAGATAAGAAAGAGACAAGTGCAGGCAAGGGGGCTCTTGGAGAACATGAGCTATCAAGTATTGCTTAGAGAGTTGCTCAATAAGAGGTACCTGTGACTGAGAGGTGGTGGGGGGGATTTGTCCCCAATAGGCCCAAAGGGAACTGGCTATCACAGGCTTTAAATATTTAGGAATTATTCTTAAGGGAGGAAGAAATCCTCAAGCAAAAGCTGGAGACTAGACACCACCTCAGAAACCATCCAAATATGACAAGAAAACCAGTGTGAATTCATTAAGTCCCACTCTCTGAAAGAGGAGGTGGGCTACAACAGAGAGGTGGATTCTCCCCCAGAATAAGGAAAGCAGAGGTTCACAACCTCTACATGGGAGGTTTTTCCCAACTGAACTTAAATTCATGGTTCTTTAATTCCACACAACTAGTATAAGTGTCCAGCATCCAAGTGAAGCATAAGCAATGGAAGTTGTTTCATTTTCCTCCTATTTTCTGTCTCCACTTTCCCCAGATAAGACTTTAATTGACCCCCAAAGATACAGAGATATGTAAGTTAGTGATCAGGATTCAGGAAATACCTACCATGTGACCCTGGCTAAATCACGTAACTCTCAAAGGGTGGTTTTGAATATCAAATTAATATTGAAAGTGCTTAGAAGAGTTCTTGACTCATAGTGGGTGATCATGGTAGCAATGATCACTATTTCTCTGACTACTACTACAACTGTCATTATCACTATTAACACCGTTGAATGAAACTACTCAGACTAAGATAAACCAGAGTTAAAATTGGGAAGGGGGAGAACTCAGACTTTAACTTCTTTGAACTCTAATTTAGAAGGAGAATGGGACAAGGCATGATCACTAGGAAGCTATGCTAGAAACATCGCTGGGTATAATTTGAGATGGTCATTGAAAAGATAATTAATCTTTATCCTCTGTGGTGCAAGGAGGCTTCACTTAATGAATGAGTTGTCAGAATTTATGTCAAAGAATTCTGGTGGGCTAGAATTGAACCACCTATTCCTCAGGTTCCAGGAAAACACCCCAGGTTCTGTTAGGAGGGAATTCTCTGGAAAGTACAAGCAGAACTGCCTACTTATGTTTCCAGTCCTCCCCCAAGGAGGAAAACTCTACTCCAGTTGACCATTGATTAAGCTTTTTAACCCAAGAGTAGAGAAGCCTTTCAAAACTAGACAACATTTCAAAAGTGCATTTCTTCCTCTCTGATCACATTTCTATACTCTTCTTCAAAGGAAAAGAGAATTCTTGTCCTGCATCCTATTATCTTCCTGTTATCCAGTCCCACAGGGGGAGAAATCACCAGTCTAACATTCTCGGAGCCAAGCTTTGCTGCAGATCACAACGCAACGGAAAACCATTTTCTCCCACTATATGTGACAGATTCAGCATGGCTGGTCCTAGCAGCTCTTCCTTTGCATTTTCTTCGACTCCCTCTGCAAGGTAGATGAAGGGTGTTACTTCTCAGGGTAGGCTGAATTATATGCTAGCCTCAATGAATAGGGAAGCAGATGCATTCCCTATTCTTTTTTCACTTTCTTTTTCCCTGTGCCTCCATATAGACAGCCAACAGGCAAAGTCAAAGCCAGCCTCCCTGCACCCAGTGTGGAAAGTAGGCCCACCATTCCCTTCCATCCAATATTCTGTGACTCACTTCTACTCAACTCTCTTCCTCCCAAATGGCTTTTGTTCAGTGTGTGTAAAGGTACATTGTAAGATGACCATAGGAAAGTAGAGATAAGAGTACAGATCCAGTTACTTTGCTTCTAATTTTTGTGTGCATGCTTAGTTGTGTCCAACTCTCTGTGCCCTATAGACTGTGAGATTCTCCAGGCAAGAATAGTGGAGCGGGTTGCCAGTTCTTCCTCCAGGATCTTCCTGACCCAGGCATTGAACTTGCATCTCCTGCAAGGACAGGTGGATTCTTTACCACTGAGCCACCTGGGAAGCCCTTGTATCTAATGATACACACCCAAAGAGCAACAGCTTGCATTGCTGTGTTATATGTATTGTAATATTATATTGTATTATATTGCTTATATAATTCCCACTTTGTAGAAAGGAAAACAGACGTCCAGAAGACTTACTCATCTTAAATATAGAGGTACAAAGCAGAGCCAGGATTCTATGACTAGTCTTCAAATTCTAAATTCTCTTGCCAGTTCATCATGCCTTTTATGCACATTCATTGCATATTACCTCAATGCCATAATCACCGTAGAAAAAATGTATATGGATATATCTGTATATATATGTGTGTGTGTAGAAAACTAAAGTATATATGTATATATATGAAAATACAGTATGCATATTATAAGATAAAATCACAAAATATGCCATCCAGTGTCTAGGTGTCTGGAAGACTGTGTGAAAATCAAAGTCTGTTATCTACCACCTTGACTCATTGGGCTCAACGCTTCTCACTTCCTGATTCACAGTGAACTCTCAAGACACTAGCCCCTTCCTCTCTGGCTCCCAGCCTAGCAGTCAGGTTCTGAATTCCACCCTCAGGATAGCACAGCCTCTGATGGAGGCTCCCTGGAGTCCTGGATGATCGACTCTGCTGGCAGTTCCAATCAGATCGATCTGAGGGAGAGAGGCCATGCTCAGCCCAGAGTGTGGACAGTGAATAACGGAGCGGAAGGTGGACCCAACTACGCACGGATAACAGCAGAGGTTGTCACCGAACGGGAAGCTGGAGCTTCCTCCTCCTGCCCAGCGCTCAGGCGGGGATCTGGGAGGGGGCAAGGTCTGTACGGAGTGTTGAGTGATGGGTGCAATAATGCCGACCAGACCGCCAGGTGCTCTGGGGTCGAGTTTGTTTCAATTACGAATTAATGCTTGTAACGCAGGGACAACGTGTGCACTGCGGTGCCTTGTGACAGAACAAGGCAGCTCTTCTCCCATTAATCCTGAGAAGGATTTTCTCCTCTTCTGGACGTGAGGGCAGGGGCTGGAGGTGCCAGGGCTGGAAGCAGCATGAGCTCTGGAGTCAGAAACCTGGGCTCTAATCCCAAATGCATTCATACACAAGCCGCAAGACCTTGGGCAAATCACCCCGTTATCCTGGGGCATAGCTTTTGCACTCTCATCCGTATTGAAATAATAACTATTTTATATGACATATATATTATATACTATATATAATATTTATATTACATATAAATTGTATATTTGCATATGTATACCGTTGGCCCTCTGTGGCTGCTTATGCAGAATCTGTGGGTATGGAGGGCTGACTAAAGGACTTCAATATCTGTAGACTTTTGGTATCCACAGGGGTCCTGGAACCAATCCCTCAGGGACACTGAGGGACAACCATACATGTCTGTATATCTATACACATACATATGATGTGCATAAAGTCATGTCTATATATTATGTATATGCATGACAGACATTTATACCCCTCACATCAGGGGGACTGATGTCAAGATAAAGCAAGACTAACTCTCTAAGATATGGAGATACTCAAGAAGTGATACCTGTTTCCCCTTCATAGCACTTAGGACAATTGTAATTTTAGGATATATTTGTCCTAATTTGTGTCTCCTTTCTGTCTGTCCTGCTGGATTTTGAGATGGATGATACTAGGAACTATCTCTGCCTGTGCATCACTCTCCTCAAGTCCCCACCAGGGTGGGTGTTCAACAAATTGTGTGGCTTGAGCAAATGACTAAATGAAACATTCTTGCCTACCTCCAGAAACTATTGTGGAATTAAGGCGATTGCATGCAGTAGAATGCATTAGAAGCCATTAAATGCTGTGAAAACAGGAAAGATAGTATTGCCACAGTCTGTGAGATGTAGAGGGAATCTGAGACCACTGGGTGGGACAGGGATGAGAAAGAGAGAATTAGAACTTAGGCAAAGAGTTGGAGGAGATACAGGGAGGAGTCTTGAGGAGGTGACTTAAGGGAATGGAAAGATGAGTGACAGAGAGAATGACATCATAGCTGGTCCAAGCACTCTGATTCCAAGATGAGATTTCTCTAAGGCTGCGAAGGTAGAAACTGAACAGATCTTGGCATGAACCCCCCAGTTCAACATTATATATATATATATATATATATATATATATATAAAGGAGCCATGAGGTGGAAAAGTATATATATATAAAATTTACTTTTTTGCACATGGTATAAAATTTGAAAGTTATTGTCATTATCCCTTCAGTCTCTGTGGTTTTGGAGAAATAGATCCACAAAGAGCTACTGCACTTTAGAGGTCAGGGTAAAATTAAGAACAACTTGCTTTTCATCTAAAATTCATGCATTATACACCACCTACTTCCCAAAAGGATTTGAGACAGTTTTACAATAACAGTCATCTTTAAACCATCTGCACAGCCACAAAAAATCATGTTTTCAGAGAATCCTTAATGGCACAAGGAGATTCTCAAAATGTAACTTTAAATGAAAAAGACCAGACAAGACACTTTATTTACTATAATATTGTTACATAATAAAAAGATGGATGGGGAAGAGGAGAAGGAAGAGAGAGACTGAGAAAGAAGGAGACAAAACGGGACAAGAGGGGACAGGAGGGAAAAATAAAGTGGAATGAAGTGTTAGCAATAGTTATTTCCCTCCTTAAAACTGTACTGAGAGACTTCATTGCTAACAGCAAAATTTCCCCCAAGATGTTGTAAATAAGACTGTTTTCAAAGGCATTTAGTGTTAATAGTTATGCATTCATTGTTCAAATGTATATTTTTTTGAAATACAACTAATGTATTAAAACTATATGTGCTGGTTCAATTTCATTTGCCCACTGCCTCTGCCCTGCTCTGTTCAGAGGAGGCTCCTTTGTCCTCTGGCTTTGGATTGGTTGGGGCTAACAGGGACTTCAGTTAAAATATAGAGGGCAGAGGAAGAGGGGTGACAGTATTTGCTGCTTTCCCCTTAACCTGGCCTTGCCCCAACTCTGGAGAAGTTGTGTCCCCCAGTGCCTGAGGGTCTGTCAGACAGGCTTTCTTCCAGGGCCCCAGGGCCCTTGGGTCCCATTTATACTGTTCAGTTCCTCTCTGCTAGTTCCTGCTGTTTTGCAGTCCTTTGCTGCTTCTCTTAACCCTTCGCTCAACTCTTTAGTACAAGTCTCTTCACTTTTCACTTTCATGCATTGGAGAAGGAAATGGCAACCCACTCCAGTGTTCTTGCCTGGAGAATCCCAGGGACGGGGGAGCCTGATGGGCTGCCGTCTCTGGGGTCACACAGAGTCGGACATGACTGAAGCGACTTAGCAGCAGCAGCAGCAGTACTAATTAAAGTTTAATGGGCAGAAGAGTCCCCTGCAGGGCTAGTCAAAACACAGGTTTCTGCCCACCCCTGCACCCCCATTCCCAGTAGGTCTGGGGTGGAGCCTGAGAACTTTTATTTCTAACAAGCTCTCAGGTCTCAGAGGTTGCTTATATTGCCAGTCTGGGGAACATACTTTGAGAGGCAGTCTCTTGGTTAACGCTTTGGTAAATCTTCTATTTCCTGAAAGCTCCTACCAATACTTGATGAGGGCAGTTCAACAGAAGTTTTTCCAATGGCGAAAATGCTCTGTAATATTCTTCACTCTCCAGTGGGGTAGCTACATATGGCTTAGAAGCCCTTGAAATGCACCAAGTGCACTGACAAACTGGATTTTTAATTTTATTGAGTTTTAATTAATAAAGATAATTAGCTCTGAACTAATAAAAGCCAGTTGGCACTCTCAACATTCTGCCTGGAAATTTCCTTAACCAGATTGACAGGTTCATTAGGTACTATTTCTGTTTCCATGTTACTGCAGGTGACATTTTGCTAATTGTTCTGGCAGTTCATTATTTAAGTCTCATTTTCTCCTGCCTCCAATAGCCTCCAAACTTACCCTTCCAGGCTTCATTAACAGTCTCCTTTTAAAGGTGCTTAGGCCTCCACCTGCTGGCTGGTTCCAAGGTCATTGCTATGCATTTTAGACTTATGTTTCAGCAGCACCCTACTTCCGGCTACTGAGTTCTCTTTCAGTTATGTACTGCTGCATAATTAACTAACTGAATGACTTAAATCAACCCCTATTTTACTATCTTTCCTGATTCTGTGGGTTGACAGGGTTCAGCTGGGTGACTCTTCTGCTCAATGTGGTGTTGGCTTGGGATACACTTGTCTCAATGGGGATGTGACATCCAAGCTGGTTTACTTACTTGATTGGCAGTTGAGGTCTTCTAGATGCTCAGATGAGGCTATCGACCAGAATCTCAATTCTTACCCATGCGTCTTCTCTGTGTAGCTTGAGCAGGGCTGCTGGGTTCCAAGAGGCAAGAAGTAGAAGTAGAAGCTTCTTGGAAATCCCAGGATATTATTTCTGGTGCATTTTAATGATTAAAGCCAGTCATAAGAACCACAGGGGTTCAAGGGAAATAAGTTTCACCCCTGAATGGAAGAAGTGGAATATGCATTAAGGGAGTGGATAGATTCTTGCGCACCTCTTTGGAGAGTAGCTGCTACAGTGTCTCTGCAAGAGTGTCTTTCCACAGCAAAGATGGGCTATGCAGACCTTTGCTTCTCAGACCTCAGGGTTCCCACAATTACCTGCAGATTTAGATTCAGTAAATCTGAGTGAGTCCTAAGAGGCTACATCTTCAGGAGGTTGCTGATGCTGCTGAGTCACAGATCACAGTTTGGGTAGGTAGCAAGGATGTAGATTATACAGTGGAGTAGCAGACCTAGATTCAAACCCTTTTCTATCGCTATTTTGTGAGTCTTTGAGTAAACTATCTAACACCTTCTAGCCTCAGCTTTCCCATCTGTTAAAATGGAATCATGGGACAATTGTAACAACCAATAGGAAAAAGTAAAATATAGCAGCATTTGAGTCTCTTTGAGTTTCTCACTAGCTGTATGTCTTAAGACATGTCCCCTCACTGAACTTTAGTTTCTTCACTTAAAATTAAGTGAGAATGGGAATGCTAATACCTATGTTATAGGGTGTTTGTGAACATTTGGTGAAAGAAACCTGGAGTTAACTGATGGGGATTATGTGAGAAGTCATAAGAAATATGCCTCCTGCTCAGCCTCATCAAACACTCTCCAGCAAGGGCAGCATTTTCTGTCATTTAGTGTAAGCATAGGAGAAGGCAATGGCAACCCACTCCAGTGTTCTTGCCTGGAGAATCCCAGGGACAGGGGAGCCTGGTGGGCTGCTGTCTATGGGGTCACACAGAGTCAGACATGACTGAAGTGACTTAGCAGCAGCAGCAGCAGCAGTGTAATCTTCGGCTACATGGAAGCAAGGAAGGACTGAGCTTCTGAGTTAATTGAGGTCTGAAGCTAACTCATGGTCTGCCTCTACCAATTACTGCTCCATAGAAAGTTAGGACTTTGCTTCTCCTTCTCCCCTAGTGGGTTGGAACCAAGTACAGAATCAAGAACCATATTTGTATTAGATGCCTGACAAGTAGCATCAGTCACACAGTTTGTAGTATCATTGGCTGGCATGATTGATGACTCTTGCTGGGAAATTCTGGAGAAGGCAATGGCAACCCACTCCAGTACTCTTGCCTGGAAAACCCCATGGAAGGAGGAGCCTGGTGGGCTGCTGTCTATGGGGTCGCACAGAGTCAGACATGACTGAAGCGACTTAGCAGCAGCAGCAGCAGCTGGGAAATTCTACTAAGGGCTTCTGACAATAAGAAAAGTCGTGAAGCACTGAGTCCCAGAAGGTTTCTGAGCTGGTTCCACTTGGGCTGGTCCCCACAGTTGGGGAGGGAGGCAGTCCTTGGACCATGGGAATCAAATGCTCTTGACTACTAAGGACAATTCAAGTCTGTTCGATCATATTCTAGGACTTTCTTCCATTCACTGAGACTTGTGTAGAAAAAAAAACAAAAATGGCTCTAAAGACTTTGGGATTATGTCAAGATGTGAACCAAAGCTGTCATACCTGGAAATAATGCTATAGATAACAAGGTAAGAACAATGGTTAATGCTCATTACACACTTGCTCCATGCTATGTTCTAAGATAAATGTATAAATATGCATTATCTCATCCTTACAGTAGCCCTAGGAAAAAGGCAGCATAGTTATCCTTACTTTACAGATAAAGAACACAGAGATCAGGTGTCTGCTCAAGGCCACACAGTACAGTAGCAAGGCTCCAGCTTGAATTCAGATCTGCCTAATGACAAAGACTGTGCTGAAATGAATTTTAAGACTTGACAGAGTCTGACTGTGGTCAGAGGGGGATATCATCTCACAATAAAACAAGATTTCTTCCTTGGTTCAGTTCAAACACACACATTCATATGCACACACATCTTGGGAAAGTGAGAGCAGTATGAATGAAGCAGGAATTTAGGAAGCTGACTCATGTGAGCTATTGACCAAGGCAGAATTAGAAGGAATTGTGGATCTAATCTTAATCATTGCTCCATGCACGTGATACTTGGCACTGGAAACTTGGTGACCAGGTGTTCCCGCTGGATGCTCTATACAGATATGGCTTGGCACCATCTCCCCTCCTGTGTGCATTCCTCTTCCCCACTGGGTGGTGTCTTCCTTGAGGACCCAGACCTCCTCAGAGTCCATGAGACAAGCTCCTCTCTCTATTGTCAGTCTGCACTGGACTCCTTCAGACTACCCTCTGCAATGACCTCTGAAATTAATTTATGCAATTAATTAATTAGTACAGTCAGTTCACTTCAGTCGCTCAGTCATGTGTGACTCTTTGCAACCCCATGGACGGCAGCACACCAGGCCTCCCTGTCCATCACCAACTCACGGAGTTTACTTAAACACATATCCATTGAATCGGTGATACCATCCAACCATCTCATCCTCTGTCATCCCCTTCTCCTCCTGCCTTCAGTCTTTCCCAGCATCAGGGTCCTTTCCAATGAGTCAGTTCTTCGCATCAGGTGGGCAAAGTGTTGGAGTTTTAGCTTCAACATCAGTCCTTCCAATGAATATTCAGGACTGATCTCCTTTAGGATGGACTGTTGGATCTCCTTGCAGTCCAAGGGACTCTCAAGAGTCTTCTCCAACACCACAGTTTAAAAGTACCAACTCTTAAGTGCTCAGCTTTCTTTATAGTCCAACTCATATCCATACATGACTACTGGAAAAACCATAGCATTGACTAGATAGACCTTTGTTGGCAAAGTAATGTCTCTGCTTTTTAATATGTTGTCCAGGTTGGTCATAACTTCTCTTCCAAGGAGCAAGCATCTTTTAATTTCACGGCTGCAATCACCATCCACAGTGATTTTGGAGCCCAAAAAAATAAAGTCTGTCACTGTTTCCACAGTTTCCCCATCTATTTCCCATGAAGTGATGGGACCAGATGCCATGATCTTCGTTTTCTGAATGTTGAGCTTTATCAACTTTTTCACTCTCCTCTTTCACTTTCATCAAGAGCCTCTTTAGTTCTTCTTCGCTTTCTGCCATGAGGATGGTGTCATCTGCATATCTGAGGTTATTGATATTTCTCTCAGCAGAGGTTATTGATATTTATTCCAGCTTGCACTTCATCCAGCCCAGTGTTTCTCATGATGTACTCTGCATATAAGTTCAATAAGCAGGGTGACAATATATAGCCTTGACATACTCCTTTTCCTATTTGGAACCAGTCTGTTGTTCCATGTCCAGTTCTAACTGTTGCTTCTTGATCTGCAGACAGATTTCTCAGGAGGCATGTCAGGTGGTCTGATATTCCCATCTCTTGAATAATTTTCCAGAGTTTGTTGTGGTCCACACAGTCAAAGGCTTTGGCATAGTCAATAAAGCAGAAATAGATGTTTTTTCTGGAACTCTCTTGCTTTTCAATGATTCAACGAATGTTGGCAATTTGATCTCTGGTTCCTCTGCCTTTCTAAATCCTGCTTGAACAGCTGGGAGTTCACGGTTCACATACTGTTGAAGCCTGGCTTGGAGAATTTTGGAGATTTAAGTGATATCACTCAGCTTAACTATCCCTCAAGGTCTCCCACTGTCTTTTGGGTCAGAGCATCTAAAATCTTTCCAAACTCATCTCCTACCCTCCTTCACCCACCACCACTCTCCAGCCACATCCAGTTATTTGCAGCAATCACATGTTGGTCCTCACTTCCTCACTTTTACTTATGCTGTTTCCTGGATGATCCTTCCCTCAACATACCAGCTTAGCAGGGTGGTTTTCAGGAAGTCACCTCCCGTCTCTGAAATTCAACTGACACCTCACTACGGTGAGCTAATAGTCATGCCTCCCTCACAAGTGGTTAGACAATTAAGGAAAGCAAGATGGGTGAATGCCCCAAACAGGGCCGGACAGCCATTAGCATCTCACTTAGCTATGGTGGGAGGAGTCTGTTCCTTGGTCAAAATTCTCCTTGCCAATATCCCCTAGGAAATTACATACTTTTCCAAGGAAGCTTCTCACATCATAATTACCTCTACTGAAGGCTTTTTCCCCCAGAAAAGCTAACCCTGATGATTTATAGGGAACAAAGTAAAGTGGTACATTTTCCTCTCCTGTGGACAAGGGAGAAGGGAGGGGGAGGGATGGAGAGCCCAGGAGGAGAGGATTTGGGGCTGGTCCCTGGAGTGCTAGAGACTCAGGCTCACGCTGGGGGATAGGTGACAGGAGACTGATCATACCCCTTTCTCTTTGAGAGTGACTTGAAGCATAAGGACAGTCTCATTCAAGACCGCAGACTGCACTTTCTTGGCAAACTACTAGTATTTGTCACCCTTTGGGAAAAGCGTGAGCAGAAGGGGAAAAAATATTACAGAAGTATTTTACCCTAAAAGCCCTGCAGTCATCTGGATGAATTGTCTGCCATGACTAGAGCCACAGGGAGGTTTTGAGCAGTTACCCGCCCAAGATTCTCATAAATTGTCGGCTTCAACAGTTGAATGTTAAACCGAACTTGAGAGACAAGAGGAAGAGGCATAAACATTAAATTCATAATCATTCAAGTGTGTCCCTTCATTTCCAGACTGTTTCCTCTCTGAAGGGAACCATTTTCTCTTTTCTTTCTCTTTTTCTTTCCTGTGTAACACTGGTGGAAGAGTCAGAGATCACCAGTTTGATTTCTGATTCAACACCCTGATAGTGGAGAAGAGGGACAAAGAGGTTCAAGGAAAGCAGAGGTAGGAGAAGCAGCCAGTGCCCATTCCCACACCAACCAAGTCTCCAGCGATGTGTTCTCTGGCAAGATATTAATCTTTCCAAGCCACAGCCCCCTCATTTGTAAAATGGTTATAATCTGCCTACCACTCAGGATTGTTGTGAAATTTAAAAGGAGGCATACATATGACAAGGGAATGTGTGGTAGGCACTCAACCAATGGCTGATACTGTTGCTGCTTGCTGTCATTACACTTGAACATACTTAAAATACTCCAGTAGCCACCAATAAGAGTCCTAGGACCCCCATCTGTGCCTCAGCCCTGCCATTTCCCTCCCCTGCTTGGTTTTTCTCTGTAGCTCTTATCAGCACTTGATGTAAAAAAATTTCTGTATTTGTAGTTGTCACCTTTCCTCATGGGGAATGTAAACTCCTGGGGGCAAAAATATAGGTCTACTTTGTCTCCTTGCTAAAATTCCAGTGCTTATCAAATGCATGACACATAGCAGATACTCAATAAATATTTCCTGGATGGATAAATAAATGAACCCATGTTGTACTCTGATCTCTAGTTCTCACTCTAGCCAACAGAAAAGGAAGAATCACATCTGTTTCTTGTGTACACTCTGCAAACTCAATGACTGCCAAAGTAGACTAAACCAGAATATTGATAATAGAGGTGTTTACTGTGAAATAAACCACCCTAAATTTAATGAGCCTAAGCTTAAAGTGTGCAGTATTAGTTGCTCAGTCACGTCTGACTGTTTGTGACCCCATGGACTGTAGTCCTCCAAGCTCCACTGTCAATGGGATTTCCCAGGCAAGAATACTGGAGTGGGTAGCCATTCCATTCTCCAGGGAATATTCCCAACCCAGGGATCAAATCTGGGTTTCCTGCATTGCAGACAGATTCTCTACCATCTGAGCCACCAGGAAAGCCCTGCTTTGTTTTTCTCAGACTTTTCCAGACAGAAATTCTGATGTCACAAGCAGTTACCATCAGATGTTGGCGGGGCTGCAATCATCTGAAGGCTCAACTAGGGCTGGAGATCCACTTCCAAGATGACTCACACACATGGCTGACAGCTGATGCTGGCCTCAGCTAGGAGCTCAGCTGGGGCTGACTCCAGCCATAACTACCATGACCTCTCCAGCATGGCAGTCTCAAGGGTAGTCAGATCTCTTATATGGCAGTTGGCTTCCCCCAAAGCAACTGCCCCAAGGTGACAAGGCAGAACTTTGCCTTTTATTGATATAAAGTCACACAGGGTCACTTCTGCCATACTCTATTAGTTGAAGTAGTCACCTGCCCACCCAGGTACAAGGGGGAACATGGATCTTATCTCTTGAAGGGAGGAGCATTAAAGAATTTGAGACCATGTTTTAGAGCTTCCACAGACATGATCTCAGGTGGCTGTAGCAACTAGCAAGGTTTAAGAAGTAAGTGAGGCAGACATGGGTGAGTGCTTAACAGGAGTGATGGGAACTGTAGGGCAATAGAGCCTTTTTCTCTGTCTGAAAGGACCATCCATAATTTAGCTCAAGTGAAATGTAGGATTTTTAGCAGTTGCCCAATTTTAAAAACACTGTATGAGTCAAAGTGGGAAAGACCTGTGGATTTTTTTCACTTGTTGACTCTTGATAAATAATGTGAAGTGCTTTGTGATAACAGAGCAAGAAGTCTGCCCCTCATTCCTTCAGACTGGGTGATCTTGAAGGAACTTTTGAGCTCCCCTCCTCAGAACAGGAAACAACAGATACCAGACAAAAGACCTCTTTGGTAGAAATGATTAGTCAGCAATTGTGAGAGCTGGGGAAAAAAATAAGTGGAATTAAGTGAAACACTTGTTGACACATCTCTCATCATGTGCCAGGCATTTTCCATGTATTATTGCATCTAATTCTCACCAGTAACTCCATGGCATGAGCAGTATTGCCTTCCCATCACAAGTGAATATATTGCTCCTCAGAGCAGTTAGCACTGTGCCTGATTTCATACAGACAGAAAGTGGTAGAGTCCAGGTAGACAGGACCCCAGAACCCACACACACAGCCCTCCCCACCAGACAAGGCCCTTGGCATTGCCAAGGCTGCATAATTAGTGTGGTGGCCCAAACTGGCTCAACCGAATCTGAGGTCACTGAGTAAATGGCATAATGGGAACCATGGGACCTTGAAGTAGCCCAAGCTTTACCATCTTATACTTATACTTCCTGGTTGATGGTTTCTATTCCAGTAGAACTTCCTTATGGTAATAAATATGATAATAATAAAGCTACTATTTATGGAGTGCTCCTTACATACCATCTTCTGTGTATGTGTGTGTATGTGTATGGGCTTTCCCTGGTGGCTCAGAGGGTAAAGAATCTGCCTGCAATGCAGGAGAACTGGGTTCAGTCCCTAGGTAGGGAAGATCCCCTGGAGAAAAGAATGGCTACATTTTAAAATTTTAATCCTTAAAATGATCCATTTTAGAGATGAGGAAACTGAGGCACAGAAAGGTTAAACAAGCTGGCTGAGATAATTCAGTAGCAAGTGACAGAGTTAATCTGTTTGACTCAAAGTTTGTTCTCTGAAAACCTAGGCTACCCTGCCCATGCAGGCTTCCTACATGCAATATTAATCAATGAAGCTTGAATGGACTGTGTCTATCAACATTAGACTACCATTGGAAGAGGATATAGAGCTGTCTCTCAAGGGGCCCTGTGGGATGACCTTATCTTGGTCATTCATTCTTGGCAAGGCACAAGGACTCAGCACCCTAGAGTCAGTGACGTTCAAGGAGGCTAAAACGTGCTGGCAAAACTCACAAGAGACAGACATATGTACTAAAATGAACATATAGTAAATGCCTTCATTTATAATGACTATTAGAATTGCCAAGAGGACCAGAATGCATCTGCTGGCATTAACAGAACATTCATTCCTTGTCTGGAGCCAATGTAATCATTTATTCATTAAACAAATATTTATGAAACAGATGCACTGGGGTGAACAGAATAGACACAGCAAAAAGAAGGTTGGTTGGTGAGCATGTAATCAGCAAACTGACACAGATTCTTTGGGTTGTAGGTAAGAGAAGGCCACTTATATTTGCTTAAATGGAAGGAGCATTTTATTCCCTTCCTCCCCTCAAATATAGAAGTGTCTCATGGAATCCAAGGACAGGAATTAAACTTTGGTCTCAAGATGGGAATAGAAGTTAAGAACAGCAAATACTGTGTGTGTGTGTGTGTGTGTGTGTGCGTGTGTGTGCACGAGCACGCATGCATGTGGTATGTTTCTCTCTCTCCTGCTCTCTGTCTCTTTGCACTCATAGTTTGTCATCCCGTCATCTCAGCTTCTCTCTGTACATCAGCTTCATTCTTTTCTTGTATCAGTCAGAAATATTTGCTGCACAGTAACTGACTGTGGTTAATCTAAACAGAAAGAGAGTATATTGAAAGGATATCAGAAGACTCAGAATCTCTGGGAAGCCCAAAGAACAAGAAAAAAGAAAAGCAAGAACAAGGAAGGGCTAGACAGCCAGATCCAGCCAGAATCATGCTGCAGCCCATGCAGGGTGAAGACGCACATCCTCGCTGCTGAGGCTTTGGAGAAAAACCAGAGTCTCAGCTGGCATCCCTCCCCCACTGGCCTGGGTGTCGTGTGCCGCTGGGGCACTGCTGCCAGACCACAGTCTCCACTGCACCTGGATCATGTGTGTTAGCTTTTGTTATGAAAATATATACATGCACACACACACACATCCATATGTATATACCTACTATATATGTGGTATACACATGTGCATAGATAGGCGATATAATATAGACATATTCGCAGGTAGAGAGACTAGTATAATGAATTCTCCTTACCAACTTAAATAATTCTCAACTTATGGTTCATCTTGTTTTATCTGCACCCTATATACTTCTTTTTGACCTCTTCTGCCAGTGATATCTTGAAGCAAACACCTTAATCTTATAAAATGACAGGATCAAGGTATAACTATGTCAACGTGTATCTCTAGAAGAGGCTTTTCAACATCAACATTATCAACATTTTCAACCAGATCATTCTTTGTTGCCACTGTCCTGTGTGTAATAGGATGTTTAGCAGCATCCCTGGTCTTATCCCTAGTACCAAGTGGCAGTACTCTCTCACCCCTAAATGTCTCTTGATGTTTGGTTGCTCAGTTGTGTCTGACTCTTTGTGACCCCATGGACTGTAACACACCAGGCTTCCCTGTCCTTCACTATCATCCAAAATTTACTCAAACTCATGTCCATTGAGTCAACGATGCCATTCAATCATCTCATCCTCTATCACCCCCTTGACATTGACAAATGTCTCCTACAGAGCAAAATTGCCCTTGATTGAGAAATGTATACATATATCCACAAAACTATTATCACTCTTCAAAGTGTTAAAATAATTCCTCAATATCATTAAGTATCAAGTCAGATTTCAAAGTTGTCTGATAGTCTCATAAATATTTTTACAATATTTATTTGTTAAATGCTGGGTTGAAATAAGGATGATATATTGCAGTTGATTAATACATAATATATTAATAATATAATATATAATAAAAGAGTCTCACAAGCCTCTTTCAACTATAGGTTTCTATTTCCCCTTTCTCTTTTTTTCCCTTTTCAATCTGTTTGTTTAAGACATCAGTTCCTATAGAATTTCACTCAGTCTGAATTTTACTGATTATTTCCCCATGGTTTAACTTACTGTGTTCCTCTGTTTCCTGTACATCCTGGAAATCAGCTGTTAGATCTAGAGGCCTAATCTGATGCAGGTTCTATCGTTTGCTGCCTCAAGGTCATGGAGCACACATCTATTAGAAAGCCCTGATGGCCACTTGCCTCTTTTGTTGGGTAGCCGCAGCAATAGGCAATCCCTTCCTAAATCCTTTATTTCATTAGGTATTAACAACAGTGAACTTCCATCATTCTTTCTTCATTTATTAGCTGGAATACTTAAAAGGATAAACTTGCCTTTCAATTGTAGAGTTACCTCGACAGTTTCTAAAGGGAAAGCAGAGTGCTTGATTTTATCCTTTATTTATCAGTTTTCAAAATAATTCATTTGGAAACCAGCATCCTCCAAAGGAAACCTGTGAGCTTTGTTGTTATTGATATAATCTTGAATTCATGAGATAAAACAAAATAGAAATGTTCTCAGTCCCTTGCAGTTATATTCCTTTAGATGATCAATTGTTCCAACTCTGGCCAGTGGGAGCCCCTTCAAGTTGGCTTCTGAGTCCTTTGGCAGACTCCAGTCCTGGGCAGCTCCCTGGTTCCTGATATGAAAATATATATGTATCGCAGATTCATTGTGTACATTTCCTGCTCCTGACCAGGAATCAGTCATTTCTCAAAGGAGCCTTAGTTCCTTCTAGTGTGTCCCCACTTCCTGACAACCTTGTCTCCAGACTCCAGCCCAGACTGGAGCTGCTGATTCCATCTGGTCGAGGACCACTTGCCCCTGCACCAGCAGCCAGGAAGTCAAGGGGCCAATGATCTGGCTTTGAGGATTTCTGTAATGTGTTTCTTTGCTCCCACAAAGCTGACAGAAAGGCAGACTCCCCAGACATGGGGAAGATGGTGAGACAATAGACAGCCCCCAAATGCCACATGCCCCCCCAGTCTCTCTCTTCCTCTAGACATTCTCATTATACAAAGCCCAATATGGTTGTCTGTCAGCCCCTGAGTTCACACATCCTCCCAGCTCAAGAGCTGTAGAAATTGATTCTAAAATTTCAGAAGCTTTCGTCTGATTGCTCCAATCAGGGTCAAGTATAATCAGCTTTAGCCTAAAGGCAGGATCAGGCGATACACATCTGTCCATAGGGCCTCCCCACTGAAGAGAGAAAATAAGTCTTAAGAAAGGGAGACCTACCTGAGCCAGCACCCCCAGAACACACCCTCTGCCTAGAACCGGAGTTGAGAACTGGATAATGATTCAGACTTTGGAGGCTCTGTGGTCTGGAATCATCAGTTCAGTTCAGTCACTCAGTCATGTCCAACTGTTTGCAATCCCATGGACTGCAGCATGCCAGGCTTCCCTGTTCATCTCAACTCCCAGAGTTTACTCAAACTCATATCCATTGAGTCAGTGATGCCATTCACCATCTCATCTTCTGTCATTCCCTTCTCCTCCTGCCTTCAATCTTTCCCAGCATTAGGGTCTTTTCCAGTGAGTCAGTTCTTTGGATCAGGTTGCCAAAGTATTGGAGCTTCAGCTTCAGCACCAGTCCTTCTAATGAATATTCAGCACTGATTTCCTTTAGGATTAATGAGTTTGATTTCCCTGCGGTCTAAAGGACTCTCAAGAGTCTTCTCCAATACCACAGTTCAAAAGCATCAATTTTTTGGCACTCGGCTTTCTTTATGGTCCAACTTTCACATCCATACATGACTACTGGAAAAACCATAGCTTTGATTAGATGGACCTTTGTCAGCAAAGTAATGTCTCTGCTTTTTAATATGCCATCTAGGTTTGTCATAGCTTTTCTTCCAAGGAGCAAGCATCTTTTAATTTCATGGCTGCAGTCACCATCTGCAGTGATTGTGGAGCCCCCAACAATAAAGTCTGTCACTGTTTCCATTGTTTTCTCATCTATTTGCCATGAAGTGATGAGACTGGATGCCATGATCTTCATTTTTTGAATGTTGAGTTTTAAGCCAACTTTTTCACTCTCCTCTTTCACTTTCATCAAGATGCTCTTTAGTTCCTCTTCACTTTCTGCCATAAGGGTGGTATTATCTGCATATCTGAAGTTATTGATATTTCTCCCAGCAATCTTGATTTCAATCTGTGATTTATCCAGCCCAGCATTTCACATGATGTACTCTGCATAGGAGTTAAATAAGCAAGGTGACAGTATACAACCTTGACATAATTTTTTCCCAATTTGGAACCAGTCTGTTGTTTTATGTCCAGTTCTAACTGTTGCTTCTTGACCTGCATACAGATTTCTCAGGGGGCAGGTCAGGTGGTCTGGCATTCCCATCTCTTTAAGAATTTTCCACAGTTTTTGTCATAGCTTTTCTTCCAAGGAGCAAGCATCTTTTAATTTCATGGCTGCAGTCACCATCTGCAGTGATTGTGGAGCCCCCAACAATAAAGTCTGTCACTGTTTCCATTGTTTTCTCATCTATTTGCCATGAAGTGATGAGACTGGATGCCATGATCTTCATTTTTTGAATGTTGAGTTTTAAGCCAACTTTTTCACTCTCCTCTTTCACTTTCATCAAGATGCTCTTTAGTTCCTCTTCACTTTCTGCCATAAGGGTGGTATTATCTGCATATCTGAAGTTATTGATATTTCTCCCAGCAATCTTGATTTCAATCTGTGATTTATCCAGCCCAGCATTTCACATGATGTACTCTGCATAGGAGTTAAATAAGCAAGGTGACAGTATACAACCTTGACATAATTTTTTCCCAATTTGGAACCAGTCTGTTGTTTTATGTCCAGTTCTAACTGTTGCTTCTTGACCTGCATACAGATTTCTCAGGGGGCAGGTCAGGTGGTCTGGCATTCCCATCTCTTTAAGAATTTTCCACAGTTCGTTGTGATCTGTACAGTCAAAGTCTTTGGCATAGTCAATAAAGCAGAAGTAGATGCTTTTCTGGAACTCTCTCTTTTTCTATGATCCAACAGATGTTGGCAGTTTGATCTCTGGTTCCTCTGCCTTTTCTAAATCCAGTTTGAACATCTAGAAGTTCTTGGTTCATGTACTGTTGAAGCCTGGCTTGGAGAATTTTGAGTATTACTTTGCTAGCGTGTGAGATGAGTGCAACTGTGCTCTAGCTTGAACATTATTTGGCATTGCCTTTGTTTGGGATTGGAATGAAAACTGGCCTTTTCCAGTCCTGTGGCCACTGCTGTTTTCCAAATTTGCTGACAAATTGAATGCAGAACTTTAACAGCATTAGCTTTTAGGACTTGAAACAGCTAAGCTAGAATTCCATCATATCCACTAGCTTTGTCCATAGTGATGCTTCCTAAGACCCACTTGACTTCGGACTCCAGTATGTCTGGCTCTAGATGAGTGATCACACCATTGTGGTCATCTGTGTCATTAAGATCTTTTTAGCACTTTCTGCAGTTCAGTATGCGAAGTTCCAGGGATCACACACTAAGCCATCTATAAGCCTACCTTGCCTCTTGTCTCAGTAGCAACAGTTAGTGATCCTTCTTTCTTCAGCTAACGATCACAGCCCACACTTACAGAATCATCATTGCAGGCCTGTCAGCCTGCTACCCATCATATATGCCTCCTTTCTCTAAATCTTTGAAGCCTCTTGTGGTGGGACTACTGTCATTGTCCTCATTGTTCTGATGGAGAAACTAAGATTTGATGACATTAATTTCAACACACCAGTAGTTAGAGATGAAGCCAAGATTTGAATGCAGAAGATTTAAAGTAGGAGCCTATGCTCTTCAATTGGACACCATCTTGCCTCATCAGCATCTGCAGGCATTTGAGTCTTCCCCTGTCCTGTAACCATAGGGTCTCATGAAAGTGACTTTCCCTCTAGTTTCATCTAAGTATCTCCCATCTGCAGTTATCTCTTAGTGAGCCACCTGATTTTAAAGTCAGCACCCATGCACCAATCACAAAATAGAATTCAAGAGCCAAATTGTTTACTGTGGTCTCATATAAGAGTCTAGTTATCATAACAAATAAACAAAGCTTCATCATAAAACTTGTATCCATTTGTGTAGATAAGGTGGGTTTTTAGACTATCAGAAAAGTATAAACTTATATGTTGAAACCTAATCCCCAGTGTGAAATTGTTACGGGGTGAGCCCTCTGGGAGGTGATTGATTAGGCCATGAGGGTGGACCTCTCATAAATGGGATTATTGCCCTTATAAAAAAAAAAAACCCAGAGAACTCTTTCATCCCTTCTTCCATGTGTGGTGCAGCAAGAAGGCAATCTATGAACAAAGAAGTGGGATCTCACCAGACATCAAAACTGCCAGCACCTGGATCTTAGACTTCCTAGCCTTCAGAAAGGTAAGAAATAAATTTCTGATGTTTATAAGCTACGCTGTTAATAGTGTTCTGTTATAGAAGCCCAAATTGGCCAAGATACTCATTTGATCATGTGAGAAATATTTGCTAAGAACTGTTTCAGGCAAAGACATCAGAAACATTTTAGGCAAAGAGTAGGACACAACTGAGTGACTGAACTGAGAACTGAGTTTTAGCCACAGGGGTAAAATAGTTAACAGAACAATCAAATGAAATTCTGGAGGCAGAATGGGGAAGTGAGACAGGCAGCGAACAAGAAATATAAGTAAAGTTCTCTGGGGAAAAAAATTAAAAGGATGATGAATGTAAAATGTTGAAGTTGTTATTGTTGTTCAGTTGCTAAGTCGTGTCTGGCGCTTCGTTATCCTATGGACTATAGCATACCAGGTTTCCCTGTCCTTCACTATCTCCTGGAGTTTGCTCAGACTTGTGTCCATTGGGTTGGTGATGCTACATAACCATCTCATCTTCTGCCACCTCCTTCCCTCTTACCCTCAATCTTTCCCAGCATCAGGGTCTTTTCCAATGAGTTGGCTCTTTGTATTAGATGGCCAAAGTATTCAGGATTCAGCTTTTAGCATCAGTCTTTCCAGTGAACATTCAGTGTTGATTTCCTTTAGGACTGACTGGTTTGATCTCCTTGCTGTCCAAAGGACTCTCAAAAGTCTTCTCCAGAGCCGTAATTCTAAAGCATCAATCCTTCAAAATGTTGGAGGCAAGGAGTTGAAATTTTAGTTTGGGCAGGAGGAGATCCATATAAGAGTCGCTTGAATGAAGTACAGAAGGAAGTGAAGTAGTATGTCACTCTCTGAGGAACAGCATTCCAGGCAGAAGGAACAGCACAAGCAAAGAAACTGAGGTAGGAGCCTGACCACAGGATGCTCGCGGCCCAGTGAGAAGGCCATTGTGGGGAAGGTGAGTGGAGGAGAGGCAGAGCAATGGGGATGGGAGAGCCCTGAGCCAGTCTGGACGGCATTGATGGCCAAGGTGAAGACTTTTGGCCTTTACTTTGGGTGAGGCTGAGGGCAGTTGAAGAGTGGCATGATCTGAATATGTCTTCACAGCAACATTCTGGCTATGGTGCAGCAGAGACACCCAGCAAGGAAGCCAGGAAACAGTTAACAGGCTGCTGCAATAACCTAGCAGGAGCTGCTGTGGTTTGAACCTGGATAGTGGCAGAGGAGACAGATATATTTACCTTCCTTCCTCACAAAAGTAGAAGCAATGAAATTGACGTGGCATGTAAGAGAGAGAGAGAAGTGTCCAGGCAGCTCCCAGGCATGGCCTGAAGTTCACATCCTCTGGACTTTAAACTTCCAGTGAGACAGTGCAGCTTAAGTCACCTCGAAGCTGGCCAGGCTGCCAGCCTAAAGAGAAGTTATTCTTTCCCATTATATATTTTCTTTTTTCTTTAACAAGGCCAGCTTGAAGTCAATTTGTTTATAACCTAAAAACCTCACAGGATCTTTGTAGGTCAAAATAGTGCATCTCCTCCCTAAAAGACGCCTGCTGTATTTTCAGATCACTAATAAGATCTCTCACTGCCTGCCCAGCCCCTGCTCCAGGCACACAAAGGTGTTATTTTCCTGAGAGCCAATTTCAAATAAAAATTTCTGGCTCACTATCACAGGCAAAAATTCCATATACTGCTTATGTCAGTTAAAGATTTGTAAATGCACACAGGTGCTACAGGCTAGGAGTGTATGTGGATGTATGTCTGTGTGTATTATACAGTTTCTCAAAGTATGCTGAAATTAGGAGAAAACTGTGGAATAGAAAGAAAAGCAGAGCTAGAATGAGAGGGGTTAGACCGATGGATTTAAGACAGCAAATTAACAAGTAGTTGGGTACTGAGAAAGAGGAATTTAAAACAGAAACATCTATCTCAAATCTGCTAATACACAAACACACACCTTAAACACTTATCTCTAGGGAAACATTAGACGTTAACCCATTAACCATCAAGCTGGAATAGATTTCTCCCCCTATAGATTTGCAATGCTGTTTCACAGTATATTGAACTTATCTTTGGAACCAAGACATTTTGATAGACACAGGCATGTCCTATCACAGAAAGAAAAATAATGTCTTCTAACCACAGGTGAACAAAAATTCTAAGCTTGATGCATAAGATGTTCTATCATTTGACATACCTCCTGGTTAAGAGGAAGCTTAGTGGTGTGGTTGAAAACTCTAAACAGAACTAAGTTGAAATCCCAACACTGTCCCTATGGAAATCTTCAAAAGGACTAACCTATCTAAGCCTCATTATCTGTAAAATGGGAACAATTCTACTGTAACTCATAAAGGAGCTGTGGAAATCAAATAATGGAAAGCCAATTCAGTTTAGCACAGTGCTGGGCATAAAGTAGGACCTCAGTAAAGGTTGGAGAAGGCAATGGCACCCGACTCCAGTACTCTTGCCTGGAAAATCCCATGGATGGAGAAACCCGGTAGGCTGCAGTCCATGGGGTCGCTAGGAGTCAGACACGACTGAGCGACTTCAATTTCACTTTTCACTTTCATGCATTGGAGAAGGAAATGGCAACCCACTCAAGTGTTCTTGCCTGGATAATCCCAGGGATAGGGGAGCCTGGTGGGCTGCCATCTCTGGGGTCGCACAGAGTTGGACATGACTTAGCAGTAGCAGCAATAAAGGTTGGTTACAGCCCTGTCACTACTTATAAGAAGGCCTGGGGGTATTGATGGCTCTGTCCCCAGACTCACCACCAAGCTTCCCTCCTGGTCTGTTGTCACACCCCATCATTAGGCCGTGAATATTTAATGGAACACAGAAGCCTGTTCCAACAGCATGTTTTCCTTTCTTGGGCTGCAATTTCTTAATTGCGCTAAAGCAGATGTGCTTGGTTTGCCAGCCAAGTTGCAGGAGATTGGTTTCAGGTTTTAGGTTTCAAAACACAACATTGGCATGGGATTGTTTCATGTTTACAAGACGGTATCTGGGAGCAATATGAGCAGGGTTGGGTATGGGAGGTGGGAGACAGTTATAGCATTTTCTGGATTAATTAGAATATGCCTAGAGGAGTGACCCCTTGGTGTCCTACCCACCTCGTGACCTAGATGCAGACTGCAGGATGGAAGAAGAAGGGCTCTGGTGGCTCTAAAGAGCCCCAAATAAAGTGAAAGCAGGGGAAAAAGCCTCGGGTGTCATTAAGGGCAGAGGTTGTCACACTGTGCTCCACAGAGCTCTGGAAGGGGGTCCATGGGCCCTGTCAGCTCCCCCTCCCTTTTAATAGCATCAGTTATCATCATGATCAGGGCCAGTTAACTGTGGACTCACACTGTCCCAAACATAGTTCTAACCACTTTGCACAGGCTGAGGTGTTACATCCTTACAAGAGTCCCAGGGGTGGGTGCTATCATAAATCTCTTTTCAAAGAAAAGGGAACCAAGGCTCAGAAAGGTTAAGTAGCAAGCTGAGTACAAGGTCACCCAGCTTGTAAGCAGCAAGTCCAGGACTCTGACCCAGACAGTGTGGGCTCTTAAACACTCAGGTTTTATGTTTATTAGTGCAGATTTCTGTGTGAGATCCCATTTTATTGCCGTCTGTGTGCACACACTCAAAGGCACACGTATGCACAGGCGTGTGTGTACTCAACATGAACACACATGGAAATCATTGATCTAGTCTACAGGAGGAGAAACTACTTCAGACAACATTCAAGGAGTATTAGGATCCCTTGCTCTCTCAGCTGCTTCTTCCAAGATACTCAGTTAGTTGTTCTTTCATTCATTCATTCAACAATTTCCACAGGGTCGAATGGGAATATAGCCCAGGGAGCACTCTGCAGGACACAGCAACAGCCTGACAACAGAAGATGGGTTCTTGGGGCAGAGGAGCTCTCAGAACCATCTCCACCAAATGCAATGGGAGATGCGAATGGATCTTGATTTGAAAAATCTCACAGACTTGTTCAAGACAATGGGGAATGTGAATGCAGGTGGCTATAGAAGATACTGAGGATTATTGTTAATTTAGTGAGAGTGATCCTGGTATGTAAAACATGGCTTTGATGGCCTAGTTTCTCTAACAAATAAACTGCAAGGGAGAAAAAGAGAGAGAAAGAGAGACACCATTGGTTAAAACAGATCAACTGCAACATATGGTCCTTGCTGCTACACTGACTCAGACAGACTGTAAAAAGAGAAAAGGCGAAGAAAGAGGGAGAGAAGGATGCAGAAAGAGAGGTAGAGAGAAGAAAAACGATAAAATAGTATGACAGGATCAGAGATATGTGAGTATCAACTGAATGTTTGATGATATAAGTAAAGTGATTGTAAAATGTTTACGTGTGAGAATCGTGTTATGGCTATTTTTAAAGAGACCTTATCTTTTATAGACACATGCTGAAATGTTTACAGAGAAATGATAAAATATCCAAGACTTGCTTCAAAATAACTGACAGGAGAGAGAAAGCAAAATATAGATGAGGGTGTAATGCAACAAGACCCACCAATATTTGATAACTGTCAAAGCCTGTGATATATATAAGGGTCTTTACTTTTGCCTGGGTTTGAAATTTCCCACAATAGGGTTTTATTATGTTTGTATAAGTTAGAGATATAAACTAACATATATGTGAAATAACGTTATATCTGGGATTCACTTTAAAACTTTCGAGCAAAAAGATACAAAATAGAGGACAGATTAAACAATATGGCCGTGACTTAATTTCTGGAGTTAACTGATGGAGCCATGGTTGTATGTTATTCTATTCTACTCTTCCTATTTTGTTTATGTTTGGAATTCTCCTTAATACAGAGATAGGAGGAAGAGCTTGGACTCTGGACTGACAGTACTTTTGTCTGTATGTGTTTTTGCCATTTATTAGTTCTGTCCTTAAGCAATTGATATACCCCCTTCCTCAGTTTCCTCATCTGTAAAAAATAGGACAAAATAAAACTTGTCCATTCTATCTTTCTTTTAATAGCTCAAAACCAGAGACAACCTTATGCCCATCAACAGGTAAATAGATAAATAAATTGCGATACACCTATACAATGGAATACTTGTGTTTTTGTTTAGTCGCTAAGTCATATTCAACTCTTTGTGACTCCATGGACTCCATAGCCTACCCAGGCTCCTCTGTCCATGGGATATCCCAGGCAAGAATGCTAGAGTGTGTTGCCATTTCCTTCTCCAGGGGATCTTCCCGACTCAGGAATTGGACCTGTGTCTCCTATATTGGCAGGCAATTCTTTACCACTGAACCACCAGGGAAGCACCACAATGGAATACTACTCAGTAATAAAGAGAAATGAACATTGATACATGCAACAAAATGAATGAATCTCAAAATAATTACACTTTTTAAATTAGCCAGACCGAAAAAGAGCATACAACATTTGTCTAGTGAGGAGGCGTTGCCAAGAGGGCTGGAATGGAGGATTATAAAGGAGAACAAGGGAAGTTCGGGGTTGATGGCAATATTCATTATCTTGATTGTGGTTTTGTTCTCATAGGTGTATACTTGTCAAAATTTATCAAAGTGTACACTGTAAATAGATGTACTTTATTTTATGTCAAACATAGTTCAATAAAACCATTAAAAATAAAGAAAAATTATTTCAGAAAGTTGTGAGAATTAAACAAGTTGATACATGTGAAGTACATAGAACCACATCAGGCCCCCAGCAAGCTCTCAGGCAACCATTAGTAGGTGTCAGATTCTGTACTAGGTACTGGGAGTACAAGAGAACACAAGACAGATGGGGTCTTGAATCCTGCCCTTGTGAGACTTTTAGGCTTCCCAGGAGAGAAAAGAAACAAATTCTAAAATATAACAATAGGAAAGAACCATTTGTAGGAAGAGAAAATATAAGTCAATGCAGGCTTCTTGGAAGAAGAACCATATCAGATGAGTAAGAGTTGTCCAGCAAAGAGCCTGAATGAAGAATATTCCAATTAAAGAGAAAACATGTGCAAAGGCCCTTATGCAAGAGAAAACATGGTATAGTTGGGGTGGAAAAATTGTCATAATGGGTAGAGTGCAGAGGGCATTAAGTTCTGGGAGAGGAAGTGGAAGAGAAAAGAGTGAAGTGAAGAAGAGAAGAAGGAGGAAGAGGGAAGAGGAAAAGGAGAAGAAGCGGGGGAATCACTAGTATGTACAGTTTCATGAGCCAAGCTCTGTACTAAGCATTTTACATTCATGAAATTGCTCATATTCAATAACAAACTTATTAGGTGGGTATGGTTATTCCTGTTTTACATTTGAGGAAATTAATGCACAAAATGATTAAACCTCTTTATTCATGATCACACAGCTATTAAGGAAGGCAGGGAGATTCGAATGCAAGCCTGGATGATTCCAACTTTCAACCATACCTTAACACTCTCGCTCCCAAGAAAGTATCAGAGGGTTCTTGCAAGTATTAAAGAGGTGTTAAAGACAGCCAAATGGAGTATTCTCTTCAATGTAAAGAAAGGGATTAAATGTGGGAGACATTGCCTTGGCAAATATTACCAACCTCCATTTAACGAATAAGGAAACTAAGCATCAGAAAAGTCAAGTAACTTGCCCAAAGTCACAGAGTTGGTAAGCTCTGGAGTCTGACTCCAAGTCACAGCCAACATTCTATCTTGAGATTATTTCTCCCTGAAGGTACCATCTCACCATTCCTTTTTTGTATCTCCCCAGCCTGTATCTCTGCAGGGCTCCCAGCCTGTATCTCTGCAGGGCTCAGGACTTCCATTTTCCTCACCTTTACCAATGCCTGGCATCTAGCAAAACTGAGGAAGGTCACCATAACCCCTGTGGGCATGGGAGGCCATCAGACTTCTACCTCTTGAAAGTGGATATCAGAGTCTTATGACACTGTGTGCTCAGTCAGCCTCTCTTTCCTATTGAATTAGAACTGCTTGACACAATCCCTCTTTTGTCATTTTAATGTCATAAGTGGCTAATTTGATTGGATTCAATGAGATGTAAATGATTGGATTCAATAAAGAGCCAGGGAGAGTCTCCCTCCACCCTTCTGACCTCATTTCTCATTGAAGGTACTGCTTTCTGCCCAGGAGCACTAAAGAGGAGATGGAAGCCCCTGTTTGCATCTCATTGATAAGGAAGACTTCAGGTTCCTCTCTCCTCCAGCTCCTGGGGTCCTGGGGTAGACAAACCTTGATTCTCTATAATAGGATCATCAGGTACCCAAATCATTACCATACCTGATCTCTTTGCCTCTAAACTCTTCCCTCCTCAGGGACACTGTCCCAAAGGGCAGCCTCAAAGTGTTTTGTTCATGTTCCATCACATCACTCCCAGAGTACTATCACCCACCTAACACAGAATTGCAAAACAGCCAAGACACTCTCAGAGGGATGGGAGTGATAAGTAACTGATGTAGTGAAATCCCTTAGGGGTCCTGGGGTCCAGATAGGGTTTCCAGATAAAATATAGCCCAGGTAACTTTGAATTTCAGATAAGCAATAAAAATTTTTAATATAAGTATGCCCCAAATTTTACATGTGACATTTGAAATTCAAATTTAAATGGACATTCTATATTTTTATTTGCTAAGTCTGGCAACCCTTGATCCACAAGTATGAATAGATTAACTTTCAACTGGGGATATAACATATCTTCCATTGTAAGAGTAGAGGATGAGTTTTCCTTTTTTTAATTAATTTATTTATTTTAATTGGAGGCTAATTACTTTACAATTTTGTGGTGGTTTTTTCATACTAAATGCAGTGTGTCTTGTGCAAGTTACTTAACCTCTCTCTGGGCTTTATTTCCTCATGTGTAAAAAGGATATGCTATGAGTACCTGCTGTGAGTTAATATACGTAATGTATTAAATGGGTTAATGAATGTAAATTATTTAAAACAGTCTCTGGCACATAGTTGGCATTAATAAAAGAGATTGTGATGATGATATTGAGGATGAAGAAGAAGAGAAGGAAGAAGATGAAGAGGATGGTATCTCAGTTCAGTTCAGTCGCTCAGTCGTGTCCGACTCTTTGCGACCCCATGAATCACAGCACGCCAGGCCTCCCTGTCCATCACCAACTCCCGGAGTTCACTCAGACTCACGCCCATCGAGTCAGTGATGCCATCCAGCCATCTCATCCTCTGTCATCCCCTTCTCCTCCTCCCCCCAATCCCTCCCAGCATCAGGGTCTTTTCCAATGAGTCAACTCTTCGCATGAGGTGGCCAATGTACTGGAGTTTCAGCTTTAGCATCATTCCTTCCAAAGAAATCCCAGGGCTGATCTCCTTCAGAATGGATTGCTTGGATCTCCTTGCAGTCCAAGGGACTCTCAAGAGTCTTCTCCAACACCACAGTTCAAAAGCATCAATTCTTCAGCGCTCAGCCTTCTTCACAGTCCAATTCTCACATCCATACATGACTACAGGAAAAACCATAGCCTTGACTAGACGGATCTTAGTCGGCAAAGTAATGTCTCTACTTTTGAATATACTATCTAGGTTGGTCATAACTTTTCTTCCAAGGAATAAACGTCTTTTAATTTCATGGCTGTAATCACCATCTGCAGTGATTTTGGAGCCCAGAAAAATAGTCTGACACTGTTTCCATTGTTTCCCCATCTATTTCCCATGAAGTGATGGGACCAGATGCCATGATCTTCATTTTCTGAATGTTGAGCTTTAAGTCCCAATCCCTCCCAGCATCAGGGTCTTTTCCAATGAGTCAACTCTTCGCATGAGGTGGCCAATGTACTGGAGTTTCAGCTTTAGCATCATTCCTTCCAAAGAAATCCCAGGGCTGATCTCCTTCAGAATGGATTGCTTGGATCTCCTTGCAGTCCAAGGGACTCTCAAGAGTCTTCTCCAACACCACAGTTCAAAAGCATCAATTCTTCAGCGCTCAGCCTTCTTCACAGTCCAATTCTCACATCCATACATGACTACAGGAAAAACCATAGCCTTGACTAGACGGATCTTAGTCGGCAAAGTAATGTCTCTACTTTTGAATATACTATCTAGGTTGGTCATAACTTTTCTTCCAAGGAATAAACGTCTTTTAATTTCATGGCTGTAATCACCATCTGCAGTGATTTTGGAGCCCAGAAAAATAGTCTGACACTGTTTCCATTGTTTCCCCATCTATTTCCCATGAAGTGATGGGACCAGATGCCATGATCTTCATTTTCTGAATGTTGAGCTTTAAGCCAACGTTTTCACTCTCCTCTTTCACTTTCTTCAAGAGGCTTTTGAGTTCCTCTTCACTTTCTGCCATAAAGGTGGTGTCATCTGCATATCTGAGGTTATTGATATTTCTCCCGGCAATCTTGATTCCAGCTTGTGTTTCTTCTAGTCCAGCGTTTCTCATGGTGTCCTCTGCATAGAAGTTAAATAAGCAGGGTGACAATGTCTATAACCATATAAATCTAAAGGGGGCTATAACCACAACTTCCTGTTAAAACAGGAAGTAAAGATATGTAGTGCTCATCTGATGGCTTGTATTTACTCTGTGAAACTTTTAGAATGCAGGAGCCATACCTCACTTGTTTTGGTCACTGCTGATTCTCCGTGCATGCTGAGTCACTTCAGTCGTATCCACTTCTTTGCAACCCCATGCACTGTAGACCTAGAGGCTCCTCTGCCCATGGAATTCTCTGTAAATATATCTACCACATACTAGATGCTCGATAAGTATTTGTGAAAGAAAGGACAAAAGGAAAAAGAAGTGGGAAAATGGTGGTAGGGAAGGAGGTTTAAGGCAAGCTTAAAAAGTTGGAAATAAGAGTGTTGACTATAGTAAGAGAAAAGGAATTCTAGGCTATGCTGAAAGTGGATCTCTTGAATTATAGTGATGCCAACAAAGAACTGTATAGGATTTAATCCAAGACAGCTCACCAGAACAGATGTAAGTGCAGGTAGTCAGAAAGATGGGGAACTCACCAATGGTACAAGAGAGATAGAATGAAGCAAGAAGTTGAAGATATTGCTAAAAAGGTAGCTCAGGGACTTTCCGGGTGAACCAGTGGTTAAGAACAAGCCTTCTACCGCAGAGGATGCAGGTTTGATCCCTGGTCAGGGAACTAAGCTCTCGCTGTGGGGCAACTAAGCCTGCATACTACACCTAGAGAGAAGCCCACAGGTCACAACGAAGATCCCTCGTGCCTTGACTAAGACCCAAAACAGTCAAATAAATGAATCTTTAAGAAAGTAGCTCAAATGATAGACTATGCTTCCTAGACTTGACAGGGGAGGAAGTGAAGACAAGTGGAAGTTGATAAGCATAAAAATATTGAAGAGCCAAAAGCCAGCTTTAGTAGGAGTAACTGAGTAAAAAATTGAAGGACAAGAGGATGTGACCTGAGTGCGAGGTGGTGTTCACATTTATGATTTTAGTGATAGAACAATTCTGGTTGACCATGAGGCTCAGATTATGGCCAGAGAGATCTGAGTTCAACACTCTCATTTAAAATGTAACAGCTTGAACGTATTATGGACACCTATGTTAAGAACAAGCACATTCTTTTCATACATTATCTTTTCTATCATTACTTCACTTAATCCTCACAACACCCCTGGGAGCTACTCTAATTATCTCTGTTTTAAGGAAGGGTAAATTGGCACCTAACAGGGTTAAATACTAGATTAATACCTAATAATTAGAGGGTCATAGAAATAATGAGGCTAGAACCAGGATTTGCATACAGGTGAACACCAATGCCTATGGTCATAGTCTCTTCACTATGCTGCCCAGGTAGGGCTCAAGGAGAAAAACAAAGAGCCAGAATGAGCCGTGACTCATCCAGAGTGAGGGACTCAGAACCTGAATCATTTTCTTCTGACCTCCAAGAAAAGTACATCTGGTAAAGTATCTGGCACAAAGTGTCTGGTACATGATAAGAGTCCAGTCCCTGGGGTGATAGCTAGCTTCCAAGATGGCATTCAATGATCCTCACCCTCTACAGTCCCCTCTGATAATATACCAGGGTTGGTCTGTGTAACCTATATAATGACAGAATAATGACAGAGTGATTGATGGTAAATAATGGTAACCTGATCACTTCCCAATTAGACTATAGAAGATACTTTGACTTTTGTCTAGGCTTGCTCTCTCTCTTGGGTCACCCACTCTGAAGAGTCTGGGTGCTGTACTAGGACACTCAGGCACCTTGTAGAGAGGTCCATGAGGCAAAGGAGTGAGATTCCTATTCAATAGCCAGCTGAGAACTAAGGCTGCCAACAACCACAGAACTGAGCAGGGAAACAAAGCCTCTCTACTTAAGCCTTCAGCTAAGTGCAGCCCCAGGAACACAGGAGACCCTGAGCCAGAACCACTGACTAGCTGACCCCCAATTCCTGACAGATCGAAACTATGAGACAACAAATGTCTATTGTTTTAAGTTGCAAAGTTTTGGGGTAAGTTGTTACACAACAATAGATAACCAACACATCTAGAGACTATTCTTAGAGTTCAAGTCAAGTTCATCTCTGAGGCTCTCTGACCCTCCACTTCCTCATGATTTTTTTTTTCAAGAAGCAGACAATAAAATGACGGATTATTAAAATCCTGAATGTTCCTCAGTTTAGGCCTTTCAGTCAAGAATGGGATCTGGAGCTAGTCTGTTCAGGTCTGTAACCCAACTCTAATCCCATGACCTTGAATATATTATTTAAACTTTCTGAGACGCAGTCTCCTCTTCTTCAAAGCAGGGATAATATTAGAACTCCCCTCAGAGAGTGGTACAGATGAAACAGAATAATGACTAGCTTAAGAGCCTGGTACATAATAAGTACTTGATAGACATCGACTGTTGTGGTATTAGTGTTATTGTTAGAATTAGTAGTATAAGGCTAACTGAATTAAAAAAAAAAAAAAAAACGTAAGAATTTCTGTTACCTAAAGTAAACTGTTGGGGATTCCCGTGTGGAAGTAGTGGTAAGGAATCCACCTGCCAATGTAGGAGACATAAACTGTTTAAAGACTAAACAGAGATTTGAAATAAGATTTAAAAAAAATTGCCAATACAATGACCTGCAGAGGGTACCAATGAATGCTGATTGTGCAAGGCGTGGAAAATCACTCCAAATGGTACTCCCGGTACCTCCACCTCAAACACCCAAAGCTGGACCCACTTGCTCACATTGGGCCCAGATGTGAGCAGGTGGCTGACTTCTGGGCACGGCAGATTTCATCAGAGCCGGACTCCTGAGGCCATAATAGAAATGAGTCAATGGCTTAGTCACTGCTTGGCATGTAACAGAGGTTAGATTAGGAGAGAAAATGAACCCAGAAGCAGCGCCTGGTCCTAAAAAAAAAAAAAACACACAACTATTCCATCTTTCCCTGGTTGCTAGAAATCCCCACTTGCTCCAGAGCAGTCCCCTCTTCAGGGAAAGGCAGCTGGGGCCAGGGTGTCCAAGATGAAATCTGTCCTGTGTTTAAAGGAATCTTAGATAAGGGCTTCTTTCCAAACACCAGTGGAAAGAACTAGAACCCTGGGGTCAAAAACAGAAGTCAATCCCAAGCCCCAGTTTAGCCACACACCAGCTGTGTGTCCTTGGGAAAGTCACCTTACACATATAGGCCTTAATTTCCTCAACATAAAATGGTACAAACTGATGCCTACCTGGCAGGATTTTGTGAGGCTAAAAACCAAGATCAACATGTAAAGCAAGGTACATAGCACACAACAGGCCCTCAATAAACAGTTGCTGGATATTTATCAGGCTCCTCTGGTAGCTCAGATATGAAAGAATCCAGCTGCAATGCAGAAGACCTGGGTTCAATCCCTGGGTCAGGAAGATCTCCTGGAGAAAGGAGTGGCTAACCACTCCATTTTTCTTGCCTAAAGAATTCCATAGACCGAGGAATTCCAGCTGAGCTATTTAAAATCCTAAATGAGATACTGTTACAGTGCTGCTTTCAAAATGTCAGCAAATTTAGAAAGCTCAGCAGTGATCACAGGACTGGAAAATGTCAGCTTCATTCCAATCCCAAAGAAGGGCAATGACAAAGAATGTTCAAACTACTGTACAATTACACTTATTTCACATACTAGTAAGGTAATGCTCAAAATCCTCCAAGCAAGGCTTTAGCAGTACATGAATTGAGAACTTCCAGATGCATAAGTTGGATTTAGAAAAAGCAGAGGAACCAGAGATCAAATTGCCAACATGCATTGGATCATAGAAAAAGAAAGAGAGTTCCAGAAAAACATCTTCTGCTTCATCTTCTCTCCCCCATCCTCTGAGTGGATACAGGAGACTCTAAGGCCCTAGACGAGAGAAAAGAGCCTGAAGATGAAAAGAATGTGGGCCAGGAATCATCCCATGAACAATCATCCCAGTGACTAGAAATATCTATGTTGGACCAACATATAAGCAAGAAATATGCTTTTGTAGTATCAATCTACTGGATTTCAGGATTTGTTTCAGCATCTGGAGAATCCAATTCCTACGATAAAGTAGACCAAATGAATAAAATGAACTTGGCTGCTCCAGGGATTTGAGAGATAGATATTCCACCCGCAAATGAATTACCATGACTTCAAAATTGCCGTAAAGGAAAATTTCGTGGGGAATTAACCTAGGAGGTAGTGTCCATAATAATATTCACCATTTCTGAGAGCTTTCTTGTGCCACACACTGTGTTAAGCATTGCTCATGCCCTATCTCAGATACCCCTCAAAATAGCCATACACAATAAATATTAGTAAGCCCATCTTATCATGAAGGGAACTGAGGTCAGTGAAATTAAGGAACATTTTCTCATTTTCACAGCAGAGAACTGACTCTATGTCATGAGACACTGATGGCTCCATTTTGTCCAGAGATGGAGGAGGAATAGGTATGCCCTAGGGTCCTCTGGGAGCTGACAGTGGACAGGGGGTCCCCAGATCACTGAGCACAGAAATTAGAGAATGTATCATTTCAGATGGCGGGGGAAAGCCAATGTTCAGACTTCGAAATATTTACCACAGGTCAGCCCTGCCCAGTGTCTCATGCTTGACTGAGATATATCATTTCTTTATTACCTGTATCTAGTTCAGTCAGTTCAGTCGCGCAGTCGTGTCCAACTCTTTGCGACCCCATGAATCACAGCACGCCAGGCCTCCCTGTCCATCACCAACTCCCAGAGTTCACACAGACTCACGTCCATTGAGTCCATGATGCCATCCAGCCATCTCATCCTCGGTCGTCCCTTTCTCCTCCTGCCCCCAATCCCTCCCAGCATCAGGGTCTTTTCCAATGAGTCAACTCTTCGCATGAGGTGCCCAAAGTACTGGAGCTTCAGTTTTAGCATCATTCCTTCCAAAGAAATCCCAGGGTTGATCTCCTTCAGAATGGACTGGTTGGATCTCCTTGCAGTCCAAGGGACTCTCAAGAGTCTTCTCCAACACCACAGTTCAAAAGCATCAATTCTTCGGCGCTCAGCCTTCTTCACAGTCCAACTCTCACATCCATACATGACCACAGGAAAAACCATAGCCTTGACTAGACGGACCTTAGTCGGCAAAGTAATGTCTCTGCTTTTGAATATACTATCTAGGTTGGTCATAACTTTTCTTCCAAGGAGTAAGCGCCTTTTAATTTCATGGCTGCAGTCACCATCTGCAGTGATTTTGGAGCCCAAAAAAACAAAGTCTGACACTGTTTCTACTGTTTCCCCATCTATTTCCCATGAAGTGATGGGGCCAGATGCCATGATCTTC
>SJXQ01007306.1:188892-209411 GCA_006408695.1 Aepyceros melampus | reverse complement strand
TAAAGCTGAAACTCCAGTACTTTGGCCACCTCATGCGAAGAGTTGACTCATTGGAAAAGACTCTGATGCTGGGAGGGATTGGGGGCAGGAGGAGAAGGGGACGACCGAGGATGAGATGGCTGGATGGCATCACGGACTCGACGGACGTGAGTCTGAGTGAACTCCGGGAGCTGGTGATGGACAGGGAGGCCTGGCGTGCCGCGATTCATGGAGTCGCAAAGTCGGACACAACTGAGCGACTGAACTGAACTCAGAGGAGCTTATTGGTTCAAAGAACCCTGCAGTAAATATTTTTGTAATGTAAATATGATCCATTTGTTTTTACAAATTTGAAATGTTTTACATTCTGAAATCCTGGCCCACATACTCATGAAAATGACACTCTTCAATATGGTTGTGAAAAACATCAGTGGGAGGTTTACTGCCCCGCATAGCCAGGTTGCGGTGATGAGGGATTTGTGCGCAGTGGGCTGGTGACTGTTACCACAAGAACATCTAGGTTTGCATTTTGTCTTACTGGCTTTCATGTAATTTCTTGTTAAAAAAAAAAAAAAAGTTTAAAGAGGAAAAATCCTTATTATGCCAGTTCATTATTTTGAAGAAAAATTACAAAGCTAGGATGTTGTGGAAAAAGCCTCAGTATTCTGCTGGATTCTAGATACATTAATGGTCAGTTTTAGTGAATGCTGGTGCAGATCCTTGGGGTAGGACTTTGACCTAGGAGGAATCTCAGGATAATTTTGTGGGAGGTGTTATCCAAACCTTAAGTGAGTCTTTTTTCTCACTAATTATCTAATACGCCCAGAAAGGCTCGTCTTCTCAATCATATCCCAACACTTACATGATGCATGAGAAGTATTTTCAGTTACCCAAGGCTGTTTGAACCCTGGGACGCGGTGAGAGTGTTCATTAGTGGCCCGTTTAGTGTTTATTGCAGCAAATTCTGTCCTGGCCCGAGGATTATTGATCAAGTTCTCTAACTTCAGATTATATTACGAAGCTCCGGAACAGTGTGGTACTGGCCAAAAACAGAAATACAAATGAATGGACAGGATAGAACGCCCAGAAATAAACCCACGCACATATGGTTAATTAATCTATGACAAAGAAGGCAAGAATATTAAATGTATAAAACACAGTCTCTTTGATAAGTGGTGCTGGGAAAACTGGACTGCTACATGTAAAAGAATGAAATTAGAACATTCTCTAATATGATACACAAAAATAAACTCAAAATGGATTAATACCTCAATGTTAGTCTGGATACTACAAAAGTCCTAGAGGAAAACATAGGCAGAACACTTCTTGACATAAATCTCTACAATATCTTTTTGGATCTATCTCCTAGAGTGATGAAAATAAAAACAAAAATAAATAAATGGGACCAAATTAAACTTATAAGCTTTTGCATAGCAAAGAAAACCATTTACAAAAAAAAAAAAAACAAAACCCTACAGAATGGGAAAATTCTGCAAATTGCAAAAATTCTGCAAAAATTGCAAAATATTTGCAAATGATGTGAATAACAAGAGATTCATCTCCAAAATATACAAAAAACAACCCATCCAGAAAATGGGCAGAAGATCTAAATAGACATTTCTCCAAAGACGACTTACAGAGGGTAAAAAGGCACATGGAAAGATGGTCAGCATTGCTAGTTATTAGAAAAATGTGAATCAAAACTATAATGAGATTCCATCTCACACCAATCGGAATGGTCATCCTCAAAAAGTCTACAAGTAGCACACCTGGAGAAAGTGTGGAGAGAAGGGAGCCCTCCTACACCATGGGTGGGAATGTAAACTGGTGCAGCCACGATGGAGAACAACATGGAGGGGCGTCAAAAAATAAAGATAGAGCGATTCTGTGATCAAGCAGTCCCACTCCTGACTGTATATCCAGAGAAAACCATACTTTAAAAAGATGCATGGCCTCTCAACGGGGCATGCATTATTCTCAATAACTAAGACACGGAAGCCACCTGAATGTCCATCAACGGTGGTAGATGTATAACTGTGGACTACTACTCAGGCATGAAAAGTGAAGAATGCCATTTGCATAACATCAGTTCAGTTCAGTTGCTCAGTCATGTCCGACTCTTTGCGACCCCATGGATTGCAGCACGCCAGGCCTCCCTGTCCATCACCAACTCCCGGAGTTTACTCACACTCCTGTCCATTGAGTTGGTGATGTCATCCAACTGTCTCATTCTCTGTCTTCCCCTTCTCTTCCTGCCTTCAATCTTTCCTAGCATCAAGGTCTTTTCCAGTGAGTCAGTTCTTCAAATCAGTGGGGCCATAGTATTGGAGTTTCAGCTTTAGCATCAGTCCTTCCAAAAAATATTCAGGACTGATTTCCTTGAGGATTGACGGGTTTGATCTTCTTTCAGTCCAAGGGACTCTCAAGAGTCTTCTCCAGCACCACAGTTCCAAAGCATCAATTCTTCGGCTCTCAGCTTTCTTTATAGTCCACCTCTCACATCCATACATGACTACTGGAAAAACCATAGCCTTGACTAGATGGACCTTTGTTGGCAAAGTAATGTCTCGCTGCTTTTTAATACACTGTCTAGGCTGGTCATAACTTTTCTTCCAAGGAGTAAGCATCTTTTAATTTCATGGCTGCAGTCACCATCTGTAGTGATTTTGGAGCCCCCCCAAAAAGAAGAGTAACATGGATGGACCTAAAGACTATCATCTGAGTGAAGTGAGAGACGAATATCATGTGATACCACTTAAGTGTGGAATCTAGAAAAATGATACAAATGAACTTATTTACAAAGCAGACTCAGAAAACAAACTTACGGCTGTTGAAGTTTATGCAGAGGTATAAATTAGGCGTTTGAGATGAAATATATATAAACAGATAATAATAACTACCAAAGACCTACTGTATAGTGCAGGTAACTATACTCAGTTAACGTGTAATAACCTATAATAGAAGAGAATGTAAGAAAAGAATATATATGTATAGCTGAATCACTTTATACCTGAAACTAACACAACATTGTAAATCACTATATTTCAATAAAAATTTTTTAAAAGTATTGTCTTTGTTTTTTTTTTTATTGTCTATATGGAACAGTCTACTCTTCATTCATACGCTGGAGAAAATTCAGGCTCAGAGAAATGGTGCTTTTCTCAAAGTGATGGAAATTATATCTTATCCATCATCCCACAAACTACAGTGAATGTTTCCTCATAAACAGCTCAAGAAAATGAGCATTGTTTAGGATAGAGTCCACCCCCCTCCTTCCAGTTCTAAGCAGTGAAAGTGAAAGTGAAGTCGCTCAGTCCTGTCCAACTCTTTGCGACCCCATGGACTGTAGCCTACCAGGCTCCTCCGTCCATGGGATTTTCCAGGCAAGAATACTGGAGTGGGGTGCCATTTCTTTCTCCAGGGGATCTTCCCAACCCAAGGATTGAACACTGGTCTCCCACATTGGAGGCAGACGCTTTAACCTATGAGCCACCAGGGAAGCCCTCTAAGCAATGAGACTTTCATTAAATGAAATCTTATCAAATTAGCTTTCTAATACATCAGTTTTAATAAATCTGCTGCTGTTGCTGCTGCTTCAATTGTGTCCAACTCTGCGACCCCATAGATGGCAGCCCACCAGGCGGCTCCGTCCCTGGGATTCTCCAGGCAAGAACACTGGAGTGGGGTTAATAAATCTAACATCCATTAAAATAGTTCCTTTTATAAGCAGATAATAGCAGAGCTTTTGCATTTGAAGTGACCCTCCCCCCTGCCCTCCCTGACACTTCCTCAGTTCCCCAAGTGGCTGCTGAAGCATCGGCTCACAGCGGGGGCCCACTGGTCCACAGTTTGAAAAGTGCTAGTTGTGGGATGTAATGACCAGCCAGAGCCAACGAGGTTGAGGTTTCTTCACATTAGCCCATTTCATTTTGCTTTGCACCAACACCTTTAGGCCCTATTAACTTTTCTAATGCAGTACAGTGCAGCCAGGCTTAAAACGCTTTGCTTTTATTTACTGGAGGATTAAAGTAAAAAAACAAAACAAGGTAGCCCCTTACATCATACAGATTTTCAGCCCACAATCCGTGATTACCATGGTTAACTGTGGATGACGATCCTCAGTTAATCACCTGCCAGTTTCCATCTTGAGTCCTGCTTGCCTGAAGTTCTTGGGCCAGGAGAGCCGGCAGAAGCTGTGGGACTCTCTCCACCTCACTCTTCTCCCGGCTGTTTAAACGTACCCAGGGAAGGGCGGTAGGAGGTTGTCGGTAGCCTCTAACTCTTGTCAGGACCCTGTACCTGATTTATCTCCTCTGACTGATGCTCAGAAGGGATTTCTGAGCTCAGAAAGGGCTCTCCCCTGAGGAGCCGGGAGGGTTACAGCAGCTGTCCTCCCAGCTGTCGGGCAGGTTCTTTTGGTGACCTTGGTGTCTGTGCTTTCTAGTGATGCCTGGGCTCTGTTCATCCTCACTACCCTGTCTGCGGTGATGGTCTTACCCATGCTCATGGTTTCACTGTCAGACCGCAGCCACATGAAGGACACAGGTGGCTCAGATGGTAAAGAATCTGCCTGCTGTGTGGCAGACTTGAGTTCGATCCCCGGGTCAGGAAGATCCCCTGGAGGAAGAAATGGCAGCCACTCCAGTATTCTCGCCTGGAGAATCCCATGGACAGAGGAGCCTCGTGGGCTACTGTTCATGGGGTCACAGAGAGTCGGACATGGCTGAGACACTAACAGTTCCACAGCAGGCATGACATCTGCCAAAACCTGGCCTGCCTTTTGTTTCACAAGAAGAGATCGTTTAAGACTGTTAACTCTAAAACGCAAACATCCCCTTTTGGAAAGGAGTAGAAATCCCATAAGTGGAAAAGTAAGGGGTGGATGGACAGAAATTCCTTCCTTCAATAATAATCGGGTTGGGGGGAGGGGAACAACCTTCCTAAAATGAAAAAGTTTTTTTGTTTTATAAATTTCAGAAGAATTTGTTTTATACATTAAAAGAATTGTTTTAACTTGCTGAGAACAAGTAACAGGGACTGTCGGATGGGAAGGAGTGTTCTGCGCCCCCTTCACTGCTCCAGGCGCAGTTCCCAGGACTGACGCTCCGCGCTCTCAGCCTTCTCCACAGGAGCACGGTGGTCCTGGGAGCTGCGGGGCCCTTGGCAGGGCGAGGGTAACCCCTCCTCTCCTGGGCACCGGGCACCCCCCTGCCTTCAACAGCCCTTGGGCCGTGGGCGCACCCCTCCGCCACTGGCCCTGGAGCCTGCCTGCCACGTGGGTTTGGATGATGCGCTATCCTCACTCATGCATGCGCTTCCCTCCGACTGCGGTTCAGTTTGGGGGCTGCTGTTCATTCCGTAAGTGAGCGCTGGCTACTCAGAGCGGTTCCTTTGGCCAGCTGCCTGTGTTCCGCAGTCATTACTTTGCCCTGTAATCAGGCCGTCTCTGAGACGCCTCTGTGGTCAGAGTTCTCCTGAACCTCTTGGCTTGTATAATCTGGAGTCTTTAGATTCACTTAGGCGAGTAGTTCCCAACGAAGTGTCAAGGGTGTAAAGTTTCTCTGAGTTTTTATGTTATTGACATCTGAAAGCCAGTCATCTCTATTAACTCGTAGTTTTGCGAGTATGTGGTATGTGACCCTGAAACCACAATGCACACCATGATTGGATTTTAATATTCTAGTGCTTAGGACCTTGTATTTACTTAACTAATTTTTCCTTTTTTTAACTGGTATTGGCAATCTCATTTTGCCCCATTCTTCTAAACTTTTATTCAGGGGATAAGGTTTCTTTTCCAGATTTCTCAAGAAAATGTCACAACTAGAAATTTCAGAGATGGCTTCATCAGACTATAGCTGTGATTTTTGTCATCCTATTTTCCTAAGTATTGAGACCTGTATTTACACCCGACTGAGCGACTGAACTGAACTGAACTAAGAAGCAGCCTGCTTACAATAGCACCCTTATTACAACAGCATCAGAATGCAGTACTAAAATATAAGACCCCTGAAAAAGAGACTTTTTTTTGTCAACAAAGGTCCATCTAGTCAAGGCTGTGGTTTTTCCAGTGGTCATGTATGGATGTGAGAGTTGGACTGTGAAGAGGGCTGAGCACCGAATTGATGCTTCCATGAGTTCCAAAAGGAATGTCTGGCCCTCCACTGTCCATCAAGGTCCTCTTCTATGGGGCAACTAAAGCCTCTTGATGCCTAGTGATTTCTGTCAAAGATATTTTAGGCATATCAAGTTCTTTTTCTACCCCCTTTTCACAGTGGTGCAATATGAAAGTGAGAGTTTCTCAGTCATGTCCGACTCCTTGTGACTGCATGGACTCATGGGATTCTCCAGGCCAGAATACTGGATTAGGTAGCATTTCCCTGCTCCAGGGGATCTTCCCAACCCAGGGATCGAACCCAGGTCTCCCACATTACAGGCGGATTCTTTACCAGCTGAGCCACAGTTCAGTCACTCAGTCATGTCCAACTCTTTGCAACCCCATGGACTGCAGTACACCAGGCTTCCCTGTCCATCACCAACTCCAGGAACTTGGTCAACCTCATGTCCATCGAGTTGGTGATGCCATCCAAGCATCTCATCCTCTGTCATCCCCTTCTCCTCCCGCCTTCAATCTTTCTCAACATCAGGGTCTTTTTCAATGAGTCAACTCTTTGCATTAGGTGGCTGAAGTATTGGAGTTTCAGCTTCAGCATCAGTCCTTCCAGTGAATATTTAGGACTGATCTACTTTAGGATAGACTGGTTAGATCTCCTTGCAGTCCAAGGGACTCTCAAGAGTCTTCTCCAACACCACAGTTCAAAAGCATCAAATCTTCAGCGCTCAGCTTTCTTTATAGTGCAACTCTCACATCCACACATGACTACTGGAAAAACCATAGCTTTAACTAGATGGACCTTTGTTGGCAAAGTAATGTCTCTGCTTTTTAATATGCTGTCTAGCTTGGTCATAACTTTTCTTCCAAGGAGCAAGCATCTTCATTTCATGGCTGCAGTCACTATCTGCAGTGATTTTGGAGCTTAGCCAGAAGGGAAGCCCCAAAACCATGACCCATGACCTTTCTCTTAATTTAAAGAGACAGGTTGTCTGGCAGGCAGAAAGTGCCTTTCTGGAAGTGGTGGTGGTAGTGGTGGTTTTGTCGCCCAGTCATATCTGACTCCTGTGACCCCATGGACTGTAGCCCACCAGGCTCCTATCCATGGGATTCTCTAGGCGAGAGTACTGGAGTGGGTTGCCATTTCCTTCTCCAGGAGATCTTCCCAACCCAGGAATTGAACCTGTGGTGCAATATGTAACCTTCAAAAAAAGAACATACATGTACTAATGTGAATGATCTCCTGAGATATTATTAAAGGGAGAAAAAAAAAACCAAACCACTGTTTTCCTGTTGGAATTTAGGTTGTTTACATTCTTTTTATTACAAGTTGCAGTGAGTAATTCAGTCGTTCAGTGTGCAAATATATCTGAAGAAAACTCCTGAAAGTGGAATTGCTCCGCCTGGTGTTTGTAGAATGTTTCCGGTATTGCCTAGTGGCTGGTCTTGCGGATTCTCAGCTCCTCCCTCCCCCGTTGTACCCTTTCCCACCACGGTATGGCCACAGTTTTATCTTTGTTAACGTGATAGGGGGAAATGGTGCTTAGGATAGCTTTGGTGATCTTTTCTCAGAATGTTACTTTTGAAATTGAGCATTTTTTCATGGGCTTACGAGCAGTTTGCGTTTCTTATGAACTGTAGTCACAATATTTAGAATGGAATACTCTCCTGGGAGGGTACGCAGTTTATTTGGTATTGCATGATGTTGTGTATTTGTTTTGGATGTGCTGGCTCTTCCTTGCCGCACGGGCTGCCCTCTAGTTGCGGTGCCTGGGCTTCTCATTGCAGTGGCTTCTCCGGTGGGGCGTGGCCTCTAGGGCGCTCCCAGTTCAGTGGTTGCAGGGTGTGAACTCAGTCCTATCAGCTCCTGGGCTCCAGAGCGCTTCCTTCCTTTGCAGCGTGTGGGATCTTCCCAGGCCAGGGATCGAACCCGTGTCTCCTGCATTGGCTGGCAGTTTCTTTCTTTGCCACTGAGCCACCAAGGAAGCCCAAGGTGGTTTGTTTTTTTATTTCTTAAAATATTAGAGAAATTAGCTTTCTGCCTATTAAGTTGCATTGTTTCTCTAGTTTTATAAGCAATGTTGCTCGAATCACTTTTATGTAGTAAACTATTTTTGGTTTGGCAGTCATATTTGTTATTCAGAGTTTTGAATTATTCTTAGAAAGGCGTGTCCCACTTTGATGTGATAAAAGTCATTCTCTGGTTTCTTCTAAAGTTTTGGTTATTCAGGTGTTGGTATTTAGAACTTCTTGCGTACAAAGGTCTTCAGTATGAATCCAACTTAACTTTTTTCCTTTTTTTTTTGCCAGCTTTCTGGACGCCTTTTATCCCAGATCTCTGGCTAGTTTTCCAGTATTATTTAGTGAATAAATCCCTCTGGATTTAAAGTGCTTCCTTTATCATCTATTAAATTCCTCTGTAATCTGGGTCTATTTCTGGGGTTTCCCTCTTGTCCCATTGATCTTTCAGCCCACATACACCCTGCCCCACACTTTGTAAATTACTTCGGTGTTACAGTATCTCACAGGGCTAGTCTCCCTCTTTCCTCATCATTTTAGAACCTATTTATTATTCCAGATGATTTAAAAATCAGCTTTCTAATCTGTCTTACCCTACCATACCATGCCCTTCTAAAAAAAAATTTCTAATGTTGTCTCCTTTGGATTATGTTACCTTTATAGATTGAAAGTAGACACATTAAGAGTGATGAAACTTCAAAAACAGGGTATGGCTTTCCATGTATTTTGTGCTATTCAACTATGTTTGAAGTTTTCATCTTATCAGGGTTTTATTCATTTCCTGTTAAATTGATTTACATATTTTAACTTTTGTTGCCTTAAAAAAAATAATTTTATTTATGTGTTTATTTTGGCCACACTGGGTCTTTGTTGCTTCCGGCTTCTTTCTAGTTGCAGTGAGCAGGGGGCTACTCTGTAGTTGCAGTGTGAGGGCTTGTCATTGGGGTGATGTCCCCTGTTGCAGAGTATAGGCTCTAGACCAGTGGGCTTGAGTAATTGTGGCTCGAGGACACAGTAGTTGCAGCTCCCAGGCTCTAGAGCACAGGTTTAATCGTTGTGGCACACAGGCCTCTGCATCATATGGGATCTTCTGGACCAGGAATTGAACCCATGAACTGTGGTACTGGAGAAGACCCTTGAGAGTCCCTTGGACTGCAAGGAGATCCAACCAGTCTATCCTAAAGGAGATCAATCCTAGGTGTTCATTGGAAGGACTGATGCTGAAGCTCAAACTCCAATACTTCGGCCATCTGATGCAAAGAACTGACTCATTGGAAAAGACCCTCATGCTGGGAAAGATTGAGGGCAGGAGGAAAAGGGGACGACAGAGGATGAGATGGTTGGATGGCATCACCGACTCATTGGAAATGGGTTTGGGTAAATTCCGGGAGTTGGTGATGGACAGGGAGGCCTGGCGTGCTGTGGTTCATGGGGTCGCCAAGAGTCAGACATGATTGAGTGAACTGAACTGAACTGAACTGATGGGCAGGCAGATTCTTTACCACTGAGCCACCAGGAAAGCCTTTTTTTTTTTTTGCTTTGAAAAAAAAGTATTTTTTTCCAACATGTTTTCTCATTGATTGTTGTTGTGCACGTGTTGCCTTCTTGATTTTTGTATATTAATTTTCTACCCCACTATCTCCCTTCCTAAAATTCTCTTCATGTTGATCAGTTCAGTTGCTCATTCGTGTCCGTCTCTTTGCAACCCCATGGACTGCAGCACTCCAGGCCTCCCTGTCCATCACCAACTCCTGGGGTGTACTCAAACTCATGTCCATTGAGTCGGTGATGCCATCCAACCATCTCATCCTCTGTTGTCCCCTTCTTCTCCTGCCTTCAATCTTACTCAGCATCAGGGTTTTTCCATTGAGTCAGTTCTTTGCATCAGGTGGCCAAAGTATTGAAGTTTCAGCTTCAGCATCAGTCCTTCCAATGAATATTCAGGACCAGAACTGGTTGGATCTCCTTGTACTCCAAGGGACTCTCAAGAGTCTTCTCCAACACCACAGTTCAGAAAGATGAAGTCTTCAGCACTCAGCTTTCTTTATAGTCCAACTCTCACATCCATACATGACTACTGGAAAAACCATAGCTTTGACTAGACAGACCTTTGTGGAAAAGTAATGTCTCTGCTTTTTAATATGCTGTCTAGGGTGGTCATGCTCTTCTAAGGTGGCTCAGAGGTTAAAGCATCTACCCGCAACGCAGGAGACCTGGGTTCGATCCCAGGGTCGGGAAGATCCCCTGGAGAAGGAAATGGCAACCCACTCCAGTATTCTTGCCTGAAGAATCCCATGGACGGAGGAGCCTGGTGGGCTATAGTCCATGGGGTCGCAAAGAGTCGGACACGACTGAGGTTGGTCATAACTTTTCTTCCAAGGAGTAAGCGTCTTTTAATTTCATGGCTGCAGTCACCATCTGCAGTGACTTTGGAGCCCCCCAAAATAAAGTCTGTCACTGTTTCCATTGTTTCCCCATCCATTTGCCATGAAGTGATGGGACTGAATGCCATGATCTTAGTTTTCTGAATGTTGAGTTTTAAGCCAACTTTCTCACTTTCCTCTTTCACTTTCATCAAGAGGCTCTTTTATCTTTTAGTCCTTCGTTTTCTGCCATAAGGGTGGTGTCATCTGCGTATCTGAGGTTATTGATATTTCTCTCAGGAATCTTGATTCTGTTTGTGCTTCATCCAGCCCAGCGTTTCTCATGATGTACTCTGCATATAAGTTATAAGCAGGGTGACGGTATACAGCTTTGATGTACTCCTTTCCCAATTTGGAACCAGTCTGTTGTTCCATGTCCAGTTCAAACTGTTGGTTCTTCACCTGCATACAGATTTCTCAGGAGGCAGGTCAGGTGTGTATAGATTTTGTCTTACTTTGGTGTCATTGTATTTGCTTAACTTTTTAAAAAAGAAATTCTTTTTCTGTGTTTTGGAGTAGTTGCATATTGTTTTTTTCTGTACTTAAACATTTGGGAATGATCTGTGAAGCTCTCTAGGCCTGGTGCTTTGTAGGTGTGGGGGACTCGTGTGTAACTTTCTCTAATTTTTCTAACTTGTTTGTTTAGCTTTCCCATCTCCTTTGGAGTTAGTTTGGATAAATTATATTTTCCTAGAAAAATAAATCACTTTATGACTTTTCAGATTTACTTATATGCAATTGAACAATGTGTTCTTTTATTATTATTTTAATTACTACTGTGTCTTTGATATTTGTTATTTCTTGATTAGTTATTTGCTTTGCTATTTTTTCCCCTGAAGAAAGACCTTAAGACCTATTGGCCTCATTTACAGGCTAATTTGTTCAGTTTTTGTGACTGTACCATGGGCTTCCCTGGTGACTCAGACAGTAAAGAATCCACCTGCAGTGCAGGAGACCTGGGTTCAATCCCGGGGTCAGGAAGATCCCCTAGAGAAGGGCATGGCTACCCGCTCCAGTATTCTTGCCTGGAGAATCCCTTGGATGGAGGGGTCTGGTGGGCTACAGTCAATGGGGTCGCAAAGAGTCGGACACGACTAAGCAACTGACATGCACACATTTTCTCAATTTGTATTCTCTCTCTGTCATTTCTTAGTTGAAATTAAAGAATGACAAGAGAGTGATAAAGTTTTTAGTCTGTTTATTTCCCAGGTACCTCATCGCTTTTTCCTCCTTCTGCCATAGGGATTAAGGAAGGAAACAGTTCTATTGATATTGTGCTTATACTGTGGCATTCAGTAGTCAGCTCAGATTCTGTTCCCATGAGATTAGCTGAAAATGTTACAATTAAATAGAAGCGGAACCAAGTGCTAATGTGTTGTTTAATTGATAAAGTTTGTGAAATTGTTTTGTCTGATTTCAATTCTGGAACACTCTATATTTTTAAGTATATTTTAAAATATATACTAGTGGATTTAAATGATCAAAAAATAGTTTTTTATTTCATTCTATTGTACAAAAGTTAATAGAACTAATTTTAGTTAAAAATTTAAAAGTTAGTATTTCAGAAGAGTTTTCATGCAAATTTGCTTATGAGCTTCTTAACGTTAAGAACACAATACGTTCTACCTCTTGAATTCTGCTTAAAATGGAGCTGATAGTGTTTGTTTTAATTTAGACTTAAGGGCTTTCGGGTGGGGAGCAGTAAACAAAACCAAAATACTTAGAATATTTAAGGACAAAGAGGGCTTCCTTGTGGCTCATCTGGTAAAGAATCGGCCTGCAGTGTGGGAGACCTAGGTTCAATTGCTGGGTTGGGAAGATCCCCTGGAGAAGGGAACACAGCTACTCACTTAAGTATTTTGGTCTGGAGAATTCCATGGACTGTATAGCCCATGAGGTTGCAAAGAGTTAGATATGACTGAGCAACTTTCACTTCATTTCACTTCAAGATACATAGAATATCCCTCGCTCCCCTAATTTCACAGAATGTGAAAACTAAGTGAATGTTTTTTCACCCAATGACTACAGGAAATAAAAGGTAAACAGATTTAAACGCCAGTACAGATTTTTTTTTTAATACTGTGATCTGCGGGACCATTTTTAACTTTTGCATTTTTTTCTTTTTCTGCCATCATATCACCATGTGACAGCCATCACGCACCGAATCTGAAGGTCATTTCAGAAAGGTGTCGTTTTGTATTTGCTGTGGATTCTCTTCGGTTCAGTTCATTTCGGTCACTCAGTCCTGTCTGACTCTTGGCGACCCCATGGACTGCAGCACACCAGGCTGATGGACAGGGAGTCCATCACCAACTCCTGGAGTCTACCCAGACTCATGTCCATCGAGTCGGTGATGCCATCCAACCATCTCAGCCTCTGTCGTCCCCTTCTCCTCCTGCCTTCAGTCTTTCCCAGCATCACGGTCTTTTCCAATGAGTTAGCTCTTCACATCAGGTGGCTAAAGTATTGGAGCTTCAGCTTCAGTCCTTCTGATGAATATTCAGGACTGATCTCCTTTAGGATGGACTGTTTGGATCTCCTTGCAGTCCAAGGGACTCTCCAGAGTCTTCTCCAACACCACAGTCCTCAGCTCCCTGCTGCACACAAGCCCCCATCGCAGGTGGAGGCTGTCGCATCCGCGGTGACAGGCAGGAGTGAGGTTAATGTCTGTGTTCTCCGACTGCATTGTCTTCGGAGAAGTGAATGATGGTCTGCCGCGGAGTCCTCGTGCTAGACCGTCCGCCAGCTTGTGAAGCGGATAGTGGGGCGGGGTTGGGGGCAGAGGGTGCCGAAGGGTGGCCGCCAGGCTTGCTGGGCAGAGGACATCCGGCTGAGCCACTCATGCCTTTGCTAGTGTGTCGTCATCTTAGCGTCACTGAGAAAGAAGGTGAAGAGGGTCTTCCCTGTGTCATCCTTCTGAGGGGGTCGTCACACGCGCTCCTGTGCCTGGCGGCTCTGAATCTGCCATCCCCCCAGGCCCTGCTCTTTGCCCTTTTGAACCGGACCTGTGTTGGGATTCTCCAGTGGGAATCAAGCTGTGTCCGGCAGGTGGTGGAGGGATGAGATTCCACCCCCTCGGATCCTCCCCAGGGCCGAGCATTCCCCACCATGCCATCTGCGCATCTCTGTGACAAGTGCCCACGGAGCGCCTTCATCTTGGACCACGTTGATGGTTCCAGAGGCCGGCTTTGCTAGTGAACCAGGTGGAGGAAAGACCCGTGCTAACATATCGGGTGGCTGTCTCCCCTCCCCAGGAGATGCTGTCCGGGGTGGTGGTCATATCTGGGAAGGACTCGGTCCAGCACCAGGGCCTCTCCCTGACGGTGGAGGGAACGGTGAACCTGCAGCTCAGTGCCAAGAGCGTGGGGGTGTTCGAAGCCTTCTATAATTCCGTTAAGGTAAGAATGCCTGACTTGCACGTTTTCCGTTTCTTTTCCAAATGTTTGGGGTTGGTGTGCACGTGCCGTCTTAGCTTCATTGTTGTTATTTGCTAGGAATGGTGGCAGGCGTGCTTTTACGACTCATCAATCAAACTGAACAAACACATGCAGATATTTTGATTCTGAGTATATGCCATTATCAAAAGTCTGCTTGTGTTTATTCTCATCAGACAGGGTTAGGGGGACTTGAGGGGGATACCTTCAGCCCTTACAGAGCCCAGAGCCCTCTGGGAAGTTGTGCCTGGGCCTTCTCACCTCTCATCTTCCTAAAGCAAAACTGTTGTTATAACTCTTGTCTTAGTCCAGCTGCGTCCAGGTAAAACGCTGGTGGAACCCTTTTTCCTGTCACTTGTGGTTCTGTGTTCTAGGATGTAAACTTTCTGCTGTATGTAGCGTTTCCTTTTCCTGAAGTGCGGATTTAACTGTTTTAAGTTCTGAGGAGGAAGAGTTAAGGGGAAAGAAGGGTTCACAAAGAGCATGCAGATTTTAGGGCCTGTCCACACGTCCCCACAGCTTTCTTTTCTTTTCCTCCGTCAGCACTTGAGAGACTCACTTCCAGAGTTGTGAGTTTTCTCAGTGTGGTTGTAAACCAAGGCTTGGAGTACCTTCCCTGAGGAAGGTGTAGCGCCTGCCGTTGAGGCGCATGTGAGGACAGTCTGGCTCCCAGGGCCCAGAGTGCCTGGGTGCCTGGAGTGTGGGCTGGGGACTTGGGATGGGGAAGAGGGGGTCTGCTCCTCCCTAGGTTCCTTGCAAGTCTGATTCACGCTGAAGGTGGGGGTACACGTCAGAAGGGTTGTTAGGGGATGGTCAAACTGAATACTTGGGGATAAGAGAAAGAATGTATCAGTGCATTTCTTACTTAATACCCAACACCGCAGCATCCAGTCCTAGAAATGAACCCAACTTGGGCAGCGCCAGGCTGGTAGCGGCTGGGAGGTGGGGGGGCGGGGTATCCCAGGAGATGATTTATTAGCCACAATCACGTGACAAGTCACCGACTGGCGCATGTCCTTGCAGCCCATCCAGGTCATCAACAGTACCATCGAAATGGTGAAGCCAGGAAAATTTCCCGGCGGCAAAACAGAAATTCCTTTCGAGTTTCCGCTGCATGTGAAGAGTAACAAAGTTCTGTACGAGACGTACCACGGCGTGTTCGTCAACATCCAGGTGCGTGTCCTGACTTCTCTTCTGCACGACAGCTTGCTCTTTGTGTCACTGAAAGTTCGTAAATAAATGGGCCCAAGAACTTAACGCTGTAGGCATTGCTCAGCCCCTCCTGTGTTCTGTACTGATTTCTCGTGTGTAAGTGCGACTCTTATCCTTGATGGAGAGCCCACAGCGTAGCTTCTCCTCAGGAGTCCGCTGTTTGTCTGGGGCCCCGTGCAGGCCACGCCGACGCCATCGGGGGTGCTTTATTGTTGGGAATAGATAGGCCCTCACGCCTCTCTGGTACCCACACCCACTTGTCTGTTTGGAACGTATAAATATCTCTTTGTTTCATACCCAAAGGCTACCGCTCTGACATAGGCCTGTATTCTTCATTGAACAGCCCGAGTAAGTGAGTGGGGGGAGGTGGATTTATGACTTCCTGTCCACCTCTGCCGGTTCAGGATGTCTGTCACAGTCCCCATTGTTGTCTCAGGCTCGGTTTGGAGTCATGACTCAGAGCGAGAGAAAAAGAGCCTTTCCTTTATTCAGTGGAAAGAAAGGTACTTTTGTGATATCAGCCTTGCAGCCGGTCCCTCGCCGGATGAGACAAAAGCATTTTGTCTCACGTGTGTGCAAGAGGGTTGGCAGTTAGGAAATTTTTTTTGATTTATTAAGTTTTAGCTGAAATTTGGTCCTGGTAGAGACGATTCCCCCACTTAAAAATGTAGCGCTTTAAAAATAAAAATCCTCCGAACCCTCGTGAGAGTTTAACCCATGGTTTGTGTGCATGTGGGTTTATAAATGGCTTGAAAGATTGGTCAAAAAGAAACACATGTAGTGTGGTGTAACCTGTTGCAGTAAATACCTTTCTGTACTAAAACTTTTCTAGTCCTTTCTTGTCAGTGCACCTGTTTCAGCGGTAAATACACTGAGGGCTTTGGGCTGCTCATAAGAAGGGACAGTAAAGTGTCTGGACTCAAAAGGAACCACTTGTGTAGACACACAGCTGGTGTAGAGACCCAAGTCCTCTGACCCGCTTTCAAGGTGCAGAATATTTTTACCATGAAAGAAAGTGAATGAAAACTGCATTTTTTTTTTTTTTTTTAGCAAGACTGAAAATCTCTCAGTTCAGTGCAGTTCAATCGCTCAGTTGTGTCTGACTCTTTGCAACCCCACGAACCACAGCACGCCAGGCCTCCCTGTCCATCACCAACTCCAGGAGTCCACCCAAACCATGTCCATTTCGTCAGTGATGCCATCCAACCATCTCATCCTCTGTCGTCCCCTTCTCCTTCCCTCAATCTTTCCCAGCATCAGGGTCTTTTCAAATGAGTGAGCTCTTCACATCAGATGGTCAAAGTATTGGAGTTTAAGCTTCAACATCAGGCCTTCCAGTGAACACTCAGGACTGATTTTCTTTAGGATGGACTGGTTGGGTCTCCTTGCAGAAAATCTCTCAAACATTGCATTTTCAAAATTATTTTTTTTCTCTTGTCAGAATCAGTATCAACCTGGTTTACCCACACAGCTCTTCTTTGATGCTGTCTGTTTACTAATACAAGCATATATTCGTTAGAAACAATAGAATAACATCCAATTTTCTGTGATCATACTTCTTACTTGTCACTTTCTTTTCCTGTGTTTAGCATTCTTGTTAAAAGATTCATTTGTTTAACATAAAGTTGGAAGTCTCACCCTTTTCCACATGCTGCCTGGAAGGCATCAGATGAAAATAAAAAAACTTGAGGTCCTGTGCAGTTGTGTGTGAGTTGGAAACCAGTTCAAATGCAGAAGGAGAGTTCGCATGTGGTTAATTTTTCAGTAAATAATCACCCTGACCTCGGTTTATTTTGGTCATTAGATTTTACCACTTTGAGGGTCAACCTTAGAATGCTGTAACATGGAACTCTGCCCCTCCCCAAATATCTCATAAATTTCTGAAACCATAGAGATGTCCTCTCAACCTCATATTTATAAGAGCTGGTCACTCTTTTGCTTATCACCTAGATTCAACATTTATTAGAATTTTGCCACCTTTGTTTCATCTGTATTCTGAATCATTTCAAAGTAAGTTACGGAATCTTGACACTTCATCTCAAAATCACCAGAAGATAGGGATGTTCTTTCTACATAACGCCAGTTAACGTTTTCACAGCTCTCAGTAGGAACAGAAATTCTCCAGTGTCATCTAATTCCCAGTTCTTAACTCAGATTCATCATTGCTTCTTTTGAGAAGTGTGCGTCTTTGGAGACATAGGCTTGCGACTTCCTGATCTCGTTCTCAATCGTCCGTGCACTCATTCAGTCTCTGGACAGGCCTTCTTCCAGCCTCTCGGTTGGACAGTGGGCAGGTGCCACCCGGAGGGGCAGCGACCACCATGGCCCCGCAGGGCGTGGCCTTCTCAGCGCCAGGACTTATCACACTTTCCCTGAAGATTCCTGCGTGTGTGACTTGGGAGAGAAGGTGTTCTTGTTGAGCCTTAACAACAGTCTTTCTCAAATCATACGGGTGCAGAGACACTTTTCATTTATTGTTTGAATTGCGCTGTGGTACCATAATGTAAAAATAGTAAAAAGCCCGGCAACATAAAGGATTTAAAATGTAGCCAGTGGGTGGTTGCCAGCGCACAGGGCCTGGTTTCCTCGTCGCTTCTTAGGCGGAGGCCCCATCATATTTGCTCTGATTCTCCTCAGCCACGTTTGCATCCGTTTCTCATCCTTATTTGTAGAGAGAGCATACAGGAAGCTGTCAGTCTTGCCAGTCATCTTCTGTACAACCACTTTTTCCTTTAAAAGTTGTTTAAGTCACAGGGTAATTTTGTTTTTGTTCTATTCTCGTGGCCCTACTAGTGGGGTTTTATACTCTTTAACCCAAAGTACAGCGGTACCAACACGTCTGCTGAAATGGTTTATTCAGAAGTAAATAATCGAGATGCCTGTCCTCCTTGTTCACGGTGAAAATATCCCTTCTAGGAGTCTGCTTTAAACCTGTTGGCCGGTGTCTTCTTTCCTCATTCCTGTCCATGGTGTATTTACTGTCAGAAGAGATTTCATCTTGGGGCTTCCCTAGCAGTCCAGTGGTTAACGCTCCACACTTCGAGTACAGGGGACTTGGGTTCCTCCCTGGTCAGGGAGTGAAGGTCCCACACGTCACACAGCATGGCCAAAGAAGAAATCGAGTCTTATACCTCCTCTGGGAGCCCTGCTCATGTCTGACCCTCCTTAACCTCCTGTAGGTCTTGCCATGTAGATCACTCATTAATAATTGGGAAAGATCAGGGCTTTGCAGCAGACAGACCCGGGCTTGAGTTACCGTATTGCATAAAGATTTGGAGCGTGGGTGTCTGCCGCAGGCAGGTGTAAACTCAGATCCCACCTCTGTGACCCAGACGGCCTTCATGACCTCTCCTCCTGGGGGTTGATGAGGTCTCTTTGTGAAGTACTTACTCAGCCTAGTTCCCGGCACCCAGAACATGCCAAGTAAATAATTGCTGAATGATTAAATAAATGAATTCATGGTGACTATCTGTATATTATGTCAACCGTCCTTACCTTTATATTGTCAGAATTAATCAAGAAAATGCCGTAAAAGAATTTAGTGAAAATCGTTCAGTCGTGTCTGACTCTCTGTGAGCCCATGGACTGTAGTCCTGCCAGGCTCCTCTGTCCATGGGATTCTCCACGCAAGAATACTGGAGTGGGTAGCCATTCCCTTCTCCAGGGGATCTTCCCAACGCAGGGATCGAACCCAGGTTTCCATGCAATTCCTAAAACACATTGGTGTTTTCCTGTTTTCTCCATCTTTCTGCCCTCTCCCACTCATCACCAGCTGCCTTATGTTACCAATTACTGCTTTCACACTTAAAAAAAACCTTTAGTGACCAAAAGTTGGTACCCATTATTCACGCTCTTTCATTTACAAATTACAGAACTCTCGCTCAAACTGGCTTAGCCAAAAAAAGGAACATTGGATCCTGGAACTCACAATTCCAGGGGACTGTCTAGGCTGGGAGAGGGGACACCGGTCAGCCCCCAGCTCGGCGTTCTTGGTGGCAGAGAACTTTCTCCTGGCTTGGCCACCCCCGCAGAAAGGATTCTTCCCCTGGTCTAGCAGCAGTCCTGGCTCTGGTCACTTCCAAACCAAGGTGGGCTGGGGGAAGCCAGCCCTCCCAAACCGCTGAGGCTGAAAATGAGGAAGGGTCGTTCCCATTGGGAAGAGAATCAGGGAGACCAGGCAGGCCCCAACAAAATACTGCCCATAGCGTGTGGGCTGTACAGGAAGGCCGATTACACAGATACCGCGTGTGTGTGTCACATATGCAAACGGAACAGATGCATATATAGCGCAGTCCTTGCTGAGCTAGTTTGGCTGGGGAGGCCAGACCGAAATCTCGGTAGAGAATATATGTGTGTCTTTGCCCCTGGGAAATCCACGGACAGAGGAGCCTGGTGGGCTACAGTCCTTGGGGTGGCAAAAGAGTGGGACACGACTTAGCAACTAACAGTAGCAACATATGTATATGTGTGTGTATATATATATATATATATGATTGAGACTATACACACATATAAAGGCCCTTGGAGACAACGGTGTTCTTTTTTATTTCTTTTCTAACGTTTCATCTCCCAGGAGAAGCTTAATACATAGTAAGTACCTTTAGTACATAGTTCTTGTTTAACCAGGACAGGTCGGTCATAATGGTCGTAACTTCTTGATTCACGACACACATGGTTCCAGTTCTACAAATTATTTATAATGTTTTTCTCCAGATTAAAACACTAGCTTGCTTTATTAAACGTATGCGATTTTTGTTTGTTTAAGACAGTAATGTGCCGTAGAGTTTCGTTAGCAGTCTCTCGCTGCCGTGGACAGGATGATAAGGGCCAGTCGAGTCAGTCGGGTTTCGAGCCTGGCGCCTGGCTCTGTGGCGGGCTCCCCTTCACGGGGCACAGGGCCTGTCTTGCAGAAGGTACGGGGCATCTGCCTCATTGGCTGTGAGTCTCGATGCCCCCGGGTTTGCAGCTCTGCTGCCATGATTTCTCATCCTTTCTACAAAGTCGCTGCTGTTTCACCCAGAGCCGTGATGTGCCAGCCCTGACTTGTCATCTCACCGGGTCCTCACTAAAGTCGCATTGGTGTCCCCATCTTCCAGAGCAGGAAGCTGAAGCTCAGAGAGGCTGTGTTCCCTGTCCGGGCTCACACAGGGAGGCTGATGCCCAGCTCTGCCGCACGGGTCTTTGCCCGTGTGACAGGTGGGGCTCCGTGAGACTCTGCACCCGTTCCAGGGGTCCAACTGGATGATCCTGGGCATGGGCTGAGGTGTCTATTACAGAAATACTTCTCGTTTTGAGCATTAACTCCCCCGGGTATGTGCACTGATTTCGTAGGACGCATTAATG
>SJXQ01007306.1:161427-181593 GCA_006408695.1 Aepyceros melampus | reverse complement strand
GGGGTCGAGCCGCACGTCCGCACTGCCTTGGTGGGCTGGGTGCTGAGGGGCAGGCCCCCCGGCGTGAAGACACCCCTCCGTGCTGGGTGGGGCCCGGACTCCAAGAACTTGCCCTCCCGCCTGGAGGACTGCGGTGGGCTGGGGTCGGGAGTTGGCCGGAAGCCATTCTCTCCCTCGCCTCCCATGGATTTTCTCAGTGTGAGGTGGGCCTGTGACAACACGTTTCTTCCTTCACATCCAGCACTGTTTCCGTGGGTCCACGTGAGTTCACCTCAGAAGTGCACACTGCCTGGCCTTGCGGCAGCCCCCCGCCTGGCAGGCTCCTGCCAGGGGGCTCAGGGCCCCCAGTGTCCTTCCATTGTCCCAGGCCAGCGCTGGTGACCCCGATGCTGAGGGCAGACACACTCGACTCAGGCTCTGCTCTACCCTCGGGCATCACCAGCGCAACGGATACGACTGACTCACCGAGTCATGTAAAAAGGTGTCCCCAGAAAATACAGTAGTTTACACATCTCCTTTTATGCGTATCTGACCTCAACAGCGACCTGACGCTGGGATTAAACTAGACCAGCAGAAACCAAGGCGTCCGCGCTTCTGGGAAGTTTCACATGTAGAGATTGTTTCTGATGGGGGAAAAAAGCTAAATGAGAATTTGGAACAAAGGTTGGGGACCTGTGTTCCTATGTAATGTCTTAAGTAAACCGATGTTACAGACATAAATGTGATGTCACGAATATTCTCCCTGGGAATAATCACCTGAAGAGCTGCCAGCAGCCTGGCCTCCTCTAGCAGTTTGTTCAACTTTGAGGGACACCTCCACCATCGATTGGTCGGGAAAACTCGGATGTTTGGGTGTCTTGGGCAGTGGTCCCACTACTGACCTGGCTGGAGTGGGGGTGTCCTGTGATCAGGCTTTTGTATTAGAACACGAGGAAGGGGAGGTGAAGGGAAGAGGCCGTGACCCGTGAGTCTAAAACAGTATGCTTCTTTTGGAAAAGGCCGGTTAGGCCAGAGGACCTTCTGGCTGTTGGTACTCCTGCAGAAATGGGAGCCTGGCTCCAGTTCTCAGCCGTGTCGTGCGTTCCATAGGAAAGGTGGAGAGATTAATCAGAAATAAAACGTTTTAAAAAAAAAAGCATCATTGTGGTTCGTTCTGTAAGCCTTGAATGTAGCAGATCTTTTCGGGTAGGCTCTGGTCTTTTTCTTCAGTGGCTATTCTGTAAATAGTAATTTTGGTGCACTCAGGAGGGGCAGCGAGCTCCAGGTCTTCCTGCCCTTTCATCTCCTCTCATCACCCTAGTACTGTGTTACTGTTCATTGCCAGATAATACTCCATATTGTAGATACACCACACTTTTATTCACTCATCGATTAACACATTTGAGGTATTCTCACTCATTATTAAAAATTCAGCTGTGAACGTTCATGTACAAGCTTTGGTATGAACATACATTTTTATTTCCCTTAGATATGTATAAGTTCCGGATCATATGATGGTTCTGTGTTTAATCTTTTGGGGAGCCACAAAAACGTTTTGCAAGCATCTGCACCATCTTACATAGCCGCCAGTGATGTGCAAGGTTCCGACTTCACATCCTCGTCACCACCTGTAATTGTTCACCTTTTTTGTCAGTCATCCTGGTGGGTGTGAAGTGGTATCTTGTAACTCTGATTTGCATTTTCCTAATATCTGATGATGTTGAACATCTCCTGTGTTTATTGCTTTTTTGTGTTTAGTCGTTCAGTAGTTTCCAACTCTTTGTGACCCCATGAACTATAGCCTGCCAGGCTCCTTTGTTCATGGAATTCTCCAGGCAAGTATATTGGAGTGGGTTGCCATGCCCTCCTCCAGGGGGTCTTCCCAACACAGGGATCGAGCCCAGGTCTCTCCCACATTGCAGGTGGATTTTCTACCGTCTGAGCCACCAAGGAAGCCGCATCATCGGAGAAGTATCTGCTGATCTTGTTTTTGTAATATTTGTTTATTTGGCGTCATCAGGTCTTAGTTGTGGCACGCAGGATCTTTGTTGCTGCATGTGGGCTTCTCTAGTGTGGCAAAAGGACTCCAGAGTGCACAGACTCAGTAGATGTGGTTCTCGGGCTTAGTTATCCTGAGACATGGGATCTTAGTTCCTCAACCAGGGATACTTGCCATAAAGAAGTATGAAATCCTGCCATTTGTAGCCACATGGATGGACATGGAGAATATGCTTAGTCAAGGTAAAGAAAGATAAATACCTTATGATATCACTTATATGTGAAATCTAAAATACAGTACAAGTGAATGTATGTACAAAACGGGAACAGAATCCCTTGGCAGTCCAGTGGTTAGGACTCCCCACTCATTGCAGGGTACCTGGATTCAATCCCTGGTTGGGGAACTAAGATCCCACACCCTGCAGGCCGCACAGCCTGGCAAATGAAACAGACACAAATATAGAAAATAAACTTGTGGTTACTAAATGGGAGGGGGGAAAGGGGAGTGATAAATGAGGGGTATGGGATTAACAGATAACGACTGTATGTAAAATCAATAAGCTACAAGGATATATCGTATAGCATAGGGAATTATATACATTTTATTGTCATAACCTATGAAAAATGATCTGCAAAAATTGTGGGAATTCCCTGGTGGTCCAATGGTTTGGACTTGGTCCTTTCACTGCCAGGCCCCAGTTGGATCCCTGGTCAGGGAACTAAGATCCCACAAGCTGTGCAGCTCAGACAAAAAAATAAAAAATAATCACTATGCTATACCCTTTAACACATTGTTGTAAATCTATTTCAAAAAATAAATATTTTGGGAGTTAGAATTCCAGGTTTAGAATTCCAAGTGATTAGAATTTAAGGCTTTCACTAGTTGCCCAGGTTCAATCTCTGGTTGGAGATCCGAGATCCTGAAAGCCATATGATTTGGCCAAAAAAATTTTTTTTATGTATTCTAATGCAACGCTGATGGGACTATAAGTTGGCATACATCTGGACATACATACACACACACAAATATATGGTTTGGATCAAGGAAAAGATTGAAAACCTATGAGAATTTTTTTAAAGGTAAAGTATGCTATGATAATTTTCACATTACATGTGACATTAACTCTTTGGTAATGTACACAGTTCATCCTGGGATTTATATAAACCTGAAACAAGCCAACAAAACAGAGAACAGCTTAGAGAATGTTTGAAAAAACAGCTAGAAAATAATGTGACGTGTGAAGAAGTAGGACCTGGGGATGGAGGGTGGGGATGGATCTGTGTGTCTGCGTGTGCACTGTCGTGTCTGACTCTTCAACGCTATGGGCTACTCCGCTGTAGCCCGCCAGGCTCCTCTGTCCATGGGAATTTCAGGAGCGGGTTGCCATTTCCTCCTCTAGGGCATCTTCCTGATCCAGGGATTGAACCCAGGTCTCTTGCATCTCTGGCATTGCAGGCAGATTCTTTACCATTAGTGTCGCCTGGGAATTCCCAGGCCCCAAGAATGGTGGTCAGCTATCAGGCCTGGAGCAGCACACCTGAGTCTATGCCCACAGGTCCCACCCACACCAGGCAGTAGTATCTGTCCAGCTGAAGTCTCTCAAGTGAGCAGAGAGGAGTAAGGAAGGCTGCTGCTTACCTTTACTTGAGTCTCGGGTCTGGCCTGTAGTTTGTGACAACGGCTAGCACTTAACTGCACCAGGCACTGTCCTAGTGCTTTATGTGAATTAACTTCTAATTCTTGTGAGTGAGTGAAGTTGCTCAGTCGTGTCCGACTCTTTGCGACCCCATGGACTGTAGCCTACCAAGCTCCTTCCTCCATGGGATTCTCCAGGCAAGGGTAATGGAGTGGGTCGCCATTCTTACAAGCCTGTAAAGAGAGCACTCTCATGTCCCCATCTTACAGACGAGGAAACTGAGGCAGTGAGAGGTCAGTGTAACTTCCCAAGGTCTCCTAGCAGTGAGTGCTGGAGCTGGCACTGCCAGTCCCCAAACAGGCCCTTGACTGCGGCAAGGGAGGCAACCAGGCCTTCTCAAGGAAATCCTTCCAGGCCGGATGTGAACGCGATTGATTCAGTCATCCAAGTGGCCAGTATCCGCAGGTTAGCTGGTCCTCTGCCTTGGCTGCGTGTTGGAAACGTCCAGGCTTTTAAAGCCTACAGGCTTGATTGGACTGATTCCTCTAAATGCTGAGAAGAGAGCCCAGGCCGGCGCTGGTGCTTCTCATAGAAGCCAGAGGACCACCACCTGCGCGGGGGCTTCGCTTATCGAAGACTGGGTGTTCTGGCAGCTCTCTTAACTTCGCCTTCGGACGCAGAGCAGTCATCTAGGGGAGCAAGATTTCCTACCCACCCCTGGGCCCAGCTCACATCACACAGTGTGAAGGGCTTTGCTAAGCCTCCCAAGCCCTGTGTAGGGCAGGTGCTCAGCAAATGCTGGTTGAATAAGGGCCCGCAGAGGAGCCAATGAGATCATCAACCTGTGGGTACTGCCGCTGAATTGGCCATTGTTTTGAAAAACAGATGAGCTTAAAACCTAAATTAGCTCAACCACATTTAGTTAGTGACTGCATATATAATCCCCAGGCCTGCCTCTGGAGCACGTAGAAACATAAATCAGATCGTCCCTTGTCTGTGAAATAGGGACAATAACTCCCATCTTGAAGGATTCAAACAGCCGGCACAGGGCTGGTCCACAGTGCTGGGTGAATGGTGGACATTTTCATTCCTGCAGGGAAGAGGCGAGACCAACAGCAACTTTATCAACAGATATCTGCTGCTCACTTACTGTGGGGCCCTTGGGTCAAGCAGATGGTCTCCGTTTTCACTGGCCTCTCACTTTAGGGTAAGACAGACTAGAAAACAGAGTTAGAGGGTCATGGAAATTCGGAATTTATACTCGTAATACCCTAAAAATAAATTTTCATTTTTCCCTGTTGGTTACTACATCTATACTAAGAGGTCATGTCCTTTTCTTTTTACTGCCATTGAGAAAAATGCAGGGACTTCCCTGGTGGTCCACTGGCTACGACTTCACCTTCCAATGCAGGGGGTGCAGGTTCGATCCCAGGTCGGGGAGCTAAGATCACACAAGCCTCCCAGGACAAAGAACCAAAATATAAAATAGAAGGAGTATTGTAACAAATTCAATAAAGATTTTTTTTAATGATCCATATCAAAAAATCTTTTAAAAAAAGAAAAATGTAAAACAGGCATAAAATACAATTCTTCTGTCCATGTTGTTGCATAAGAGGCTTAGTGATTTCACTGTATGATACTCTGGGTCTTCAGATGAACTATTAACTGCTCCACCCAGCTTTAAGAGGGAAGTTCTCGGAGCAGAAAACTTGTTAAGATGCTGGTAGATATAATCAGTTTAAGACCAAGAAATGGATTCCAAGATGAGTAAGAAAAAATGGCATTTAAAAATGCCATTATTTTCAGGAACTCCCTGGTGGTCCAGTGGACAGGACTCCAGACTTCCGACACAGGGGCCATGGGTTGGAGCCTGGGCCAAGGAACTAAGATCCCGTAAACTGCAAAGGGCAGCCCAAAGTAAAGTAAATTGTTTTACAGTTACTTTACATAGCAGGCTTCCTGTAGCTCAAAGGTAAAGAATCTGCCTGCAGTGCAGGAGACCTGGGTTCAATCCATGGAGTGGGAAGATCCTCTGGAGAAGGGAATGGCAATCCACTCCAGTATTCTTGTCTGAAGAATCCAGGCAACTGTGGAATCTCAGTTCCCCAACCACGGATTGGACAGAGGAGCCTGGCGGGCTACAGGCAAAAACGCGGAAACGACTGAGCGACCAGCACCTCACTTTATTGACATACTAAGGGATATTTTCTGGGAAGGCCTTTACCTTGGAAAATAATCTGAAGGCATCACCCAGTTTTCTAGAATCAGGGACATTTTGGTGCGACTTCCACAATAAAAAGTGAGTAAAGCAAATTATCTGTCCCATTTCTCCACCCCAACAATCAAGACTGGTTCAGGTTTCTATTCTGCTTCCAGAGAAGCACTTAAGACCCAAGTCAGGGTCCTGCTTCTGCTGCACACTCTTTCCCTGCCTCCAGCACAGGGGCCCGACATTCCTTTTAATAACTAGTACTTTTTACATCTTTACTCATGACCGATATTTACATGATTTGCAATAGTTTAAAACTGCTTGAATATATCTAAAGATCTCCTATAGTAAGTACCTGATAAGAAAAGTATATATAGCATAAGCCAGCTACACACATAATTTTTCAAAGTAACATAATGTTCAACTGTAATATACACAAGAAAGAAAAGTGTGTTTCAGTAAGTAGATGCTTAGACACAGATAAACTGGGAGACAACACGGCAGAATACTGAAGCACGCAGTGCCTGTACGCACAGGTAGGATGACCATGAAAGCGAAAGTTGCTCAGTCATGTCCAACTCTTTGCCACCCCATGGACCATACAGTCCATGGAGTTCTCCAGGCCAGAATACTGGAGTGGGTAGCCTTTCCCACTCCAGTGGATCTTCCCGACCCAGGAATCAAACCAGGATCTCCTGCATTGCAGGCTGATTCTTTACCAACTGAGTCACCAGGGAAGATGACCATGAAGACAAGAACTATAATAACAAACGCAGCTGATTCAAGTGTGCTGTGATGATAGATGACATCACTTTCCAAATCAGTGAACAGCTCGCGGTAAAGTTCAGGGAAAAAAGTAGATTCAAACCTCAGGAATTCCCAGGTGACCCAGTGGTTAGAATTCTGAACTTTCACTTCTGTGGCCCTGATTCAATCTCTGGTTGGGGAACTGAGATACCACAAACCATGCAACATGGCCAAAAAAACCCCAGCACCCAAATCCCCTCAAGCCTCTTTTTGCATGGTAATGACATTGCTGGAAAATTCACCTACACTAAAATGCAAAAGATATTTGATATTTACATAAAATGAGGTAAGAGTCTCCATCTGTACCACCCAGTTCATAAGCCACCAGCCGCACGTGGCTGCTGAGCATTTAGTCTGGCTGCCTTGCATGTCGTAGACTCCATTTACAATTTTCTTAAGATGAACTATATTTCAGTAGTAACATATATAATGTTTACATTGGTTGAAATATTATTTTGGATCTGCTAGGTTAAGTGAAATGTATAGCCAAAATTAATTTTACTTGTTTCTTTTTACGTTTTTTGTGTAGCTGCTAGGGAACTTAAAATGCGATCTATGACTTGTGGTCTTGGACAGCAGCACTGATGTGCATAGACTGAGCTCGGTGGGACTTTGAAAAGTCTGGCAATGGACCAGTTCTTGATCTGTGGGATTCAATTTCAGTTCAGTTGCTCAGTTGTGTCCGACTCTTTGCGACCCCATGAACTGCAGCACGCCAGGCCTCCCTGTCCATCGCCAATTCCCGGAGTTCACCGAAACCCATGTCCATCAACTCGATGATGCCATCCAACCATCTCATCCTCTGGCGTCCCCTTCTCCTCCTGCCCTCAATCTTTCCCAGCATCAGGGTCTTTTCAAATGAGTCAGCTCTTCGCATCAGGTGGCCAAAGCACTGGACTTTCAGCTTCAGCATCAGTCTTTCCAGTGAATATTCAGGACTGATTTCCTTCAGGATGGACTGGTTGGATCTCCTCGCAGTCCAAGGGACTTTCAAGAGTCTTCTCCAACACCACAGTTCCAAAGCATCAATTCTTCGGTCCTCAGCTTTCTTTATAGTCCAACTCTCACACCCATATATGACCACTGGAAAAACCATAGCCTTGACTAGACGGACTCTTGTTGACAAAGTAACGTCTCTGCTTTTCAATATGCAGTCTAGGTTGGTCATAACTTTCCTTCCAAGGAGTAAGCGTCTTTTAATTTCATGGCTGCAGTCACCATCTGCAGTGATTTTGGAGCCCCCCAAAATTAAAGTCAGCCACTGTTTCCCCATCTATTTGCCATGAAGTGATGGGACCAGATGCCATGATCTTTGTTTTCTGAATGTTGAGCTTTAAGCCAATTTTTTCACTCTCCTCTTTCACATTCGTCAAGAGGCTCTTTAGTTCTTCTTCACTTTCTGCCATAAGGGTGGTGTCATCTGCATATCTGAGGTGATTGATATTTCTCCCGGCAATCTTGATTCCAGCTTGTGTTTCTTCCAGTCCAGCGTTTCTCATGATGTGCTCTGCATATAAGTTAAATAAGCAGGGTGACAATATACAGCCTTGATGTACTCCTTTTCCTATTTGGAACCAGTTTGTTGTTCCATGTCCAGTTCTGTTACTTCCTGACCTGCATACAGATTTCTCAAGAGGCAGGTCAGGTGTCTGGTATTCCCATCTCTTGAAGAATTTTCTAGTTTATTGTGATCCACAGAGGCGAAGGCTTTGGCATAGTCAATAAAGCAGAAACAGATGTTTTTCTGGAACTTTCTTGCTTTTTCCATGATCCAGCGGATGTTGGCAATTTGATCTCTGGTTCCTCTGTCTTCTAAAATCAGCTTGAACATCTGGAAGTTCTCAGTTCACGTATTGCTGAAGCCTGGCTTGGAGAATTTTGAGCATTACTTTACTAGCGTGTGAGATGAGTGCAATTGTGAGGTAGTTTGAGCATTCTTTGGCATTGCCTTTCTTTGGGATTGGAATGAAAACGGACCTTTTCCAGTCCTGTGGCCACTGCTGAGTTTTCCAGATTTGCTGGCATATTGAGTGCAGCACTTTCACAGCATCATCTTTTAGGATTTGAAATCGCTCAACTAGAATTCCATCACCTCCACTAGCTTTGTTCATAGAGATGCTTCCTAAGGCCCACTTGACTTCACATTCCAGGATATCTGGCTCTAGGTAAGTGATCACACCTTCGTGATTATCCGGGTTGTGAAGATCTTTTTTGTACAGTCCTGTGTATTCTTGCCACCTTTTCTTAATATCTTCTGCTTCTGATAGGTCCTTACCATTTCTGTCCTTTATTGAGCACATCTTTGCATGAAATGTTCTCTTGGTATCTCTAATTTTCTTGAAGAGATCTCTAGTCTTTCCCATTCTATTGTTTTCCTCTATTTCTTTACATTGATTGCTGAGGGAGGCTTTCTTATCTCTGTGGGATTACCCAGCTCATTGCATGGTATCTCACAGTTCCTGGTTCTTGCCCACCTGACTCTCAATCATTCTAACAACCATAAACATCCTCACAGATCTCCAACACACCCACCGTGGAGCGGGGGTGGCGGGGGAGGGGCACGGGACCACCCTGCCCTACAAGAGGAAGCCCCCAGGGCCCACCCTCCTCCCACCTCTCAGCGGCCCACCTCATGCTTCAGCAGCCCTCAGCTCCCTGGGAACCCCTCACTCCTCTCCTCAATTTTGCTCCTGGATTCATCTTTGATGATGTTTCAAATCTCCCTCTGGCAGCACAGACTGAAGTCACTTAGTATATGGTTTAAAAGTGGAGCCATAAAATAAATATCAATAGATTTTGTTGTTGTTCAGTCGCTTAGTTATGTCTGATTCTTTGCCATCCCATGGGCTGCAGCATGCCAGGCTTTCCTGTCCTTCATCATCTCCCAGAATAGATTGAAAAGGATTAAATAGATTGAAATCAATAGATTTAATAGGATTCAAATCATATAAAGAATGTTCTCAGATCACAACTGAATTATATTAGATCACAGTAGTTCAATATAATTGAGTTGTATCACAGTAAGATATTTAGAAAAGCTCTATTATAGATTAAATATACTTTTAAATAATCCATGGATCAAAGAAGATATAAGGAAATTTAGAACAAATTTTGAACTGAATAAAAAAGGAAAACACAACACATCAAAACTTGTAAGATACAGCTACCTCATGCTTTAGAGGGAAATTTATCATTTAATTGCATATAAGAGAAAAGACAATATGTTTATTTATTTTTAAATTTTTACTTATTTTTAAAATTTATTTTAATTGGAGGCTAATTACTTTACAACATTGTGGTGGTTTTTGCCATACATTGACATGAATCTGCCAAGTGTGTACATGTGTTCCCCATCCTGAACCCCCTCCCACCTCCCCCCANATGGGAGTGGCCCTCTATATTTTAATCTTTATATAAAACTTTTCCAGAGAAAAATCCAAATTATCAAACATTTAACGAAGAAATAATACCAACATTATATAAGCTCTTTCAGAAGAGAGAACATTTTGCAGTTCATTTTATGAGGTCAACAAAACCCTAATTCCACATCCTGGCAAAGACATTCCAACAAGGGAATTTACAGACTGATATCCCTCGTGAACACAAATGCAAAAGTCTTCAATAGAATTTTATCAAATCTAATCCAGCTATACATCTTGAACAAGTAGGGTTTACTTGAAGTTCAACACTAGAAAGTCAATGTGATTTACCACATTAACAGAATAAAAGAGAAACATAATATGACCAGTGAAAAAACTGACACAATTCAGCATCTATTAATGACAAAGAAACAAAAGCACCACCAACAACCCTCTCAACAAACTAGGAATATGAAGGAAACTTTCTTAATTGGATAAAGGGCATCCAATGGAAAACCTACAGCTAACATCATACTAATGATGAAAGACTAAATTCTCTTCCCCTAAAACTGAAACAAGGTGACAATGTCTTGTACCAGAAGTCCTAGGTAGTGCATCAAGGTAAGAAAAAAAGAGGTATAAGATTGGAAAGGAAAAAGTAAAATTGTCTCCATTTGCAGATATGGTTGTCTACATAGACGATTCTAAGGAATAAAAAATACTATGAGAATTAATAACATTTATCAAGGTTGTAGGATACAAGGTCAATATTGAAAAATTATATTTGTGTGCCAGCAAAAATTTGTTTTTAACCACATGAAATTTAAAAACAGCATTTCCAGCAGTATCAAAATAATTAGGAATACCTTTCATGAAAGATATGAAACATTAGACTGAAATTATAAAACATTGATAAGGAAAATCTTACATGATTTAAATTAATGGAGAAATATATCATGTTTAGAAATGGGAAGAATCAGTATGGTTCAGGTGTCTATTCTTTCAAAACTGACCCAGTGCAATTCTAAACCCCCTGGCAGAACTTTTGTAGTAAAGGACAGTCTGCTTCTAAATTGTATTTGGCAATACAAAAAAACCTAGAATAGCCAAAATTATTTTGAAAGAGAAAAAACGCTGACGCTGGATTGTGTTCATTTGCAAGGAATGCCATAGCAAAATACCACATACTGGCTGACTTAAGGAAATGGATTCTCTCACAGCTCCTGGATCAGGTGTCTGTAGGTTTGGTTTCTCCTCTCAAGGAGGTCTCTCTCCTAGGCTTCAAACAGCCACCTTCTCACCGTGGCTCACAGGATCTTCTGTCTGTGCGTGTACATCTCTGGTGTCTCCTCTTTTTCTTACAAGGATGCCATCTTATTGGATTAGGGTTCTGCCCTTAGGGTCTCTTTTAACCTTGTGCTGTGCTTAGTTGCTCAGTCGTGTCCAACTCTTTGCGACCCCATGGACTGGAGTCAGCCAGGCTCCTCTGTCCATGGGATTCTTCAGGCAAGAATATTGGAGTGGGTTGCCCTGCCCTCCTCCAGATCTTCCAAATACAGTCACATGGTGGGTTACAGCTTCAGAACTCAAGGGGAATCAGTCTATAAGGTGGATCTCAGCCCTGAAAAGTCAGATTTGGCTGGTCTGGGAACCATGGTCAGAGGTGGCTTCAGTGATTGCAAGGATTCCAGCAAGAAGAGCATGAGCAAGAACTGTAGCTGATGACAAGGTCTGGGCCAGTGGCTGAGCTGGTCGACCACAAACTCTCCTGGGCCTCCCAGACTCCAGCTGAGGGAGCAGAGCGACTGAACACCCAGAAAACTCGGGGAGCAGGTCTGTGACAGGAAAGCGTTCTATTTCAGACACTCCTGCGCTGTGCAGGGTGCTGGGATCAGCTGTGTCATGAGCCTCGCTGCCCAGAACGAGGTGCGCTGAACAGATGCCATTAGCCAGGCATTGAATCCCCATCTGGTCCGCTCTTCCCATGAAACCCCAGTGAGGTCAGGCAGTGGGGAAGCATGGCTGAAAAAGAGGAGGGAGCCAGGGCCTTCCCTGGTGGCTCAGTGGTAAAGAACCTGCCTGCCAATGCAGGAGACACAGGTTCAATCCCTGGTGAGGGAAGATCCCACATGCTGTGCAGCAGCTAAGCCCGGGGAGCCCCAACTACTGGAGCCCATGGTGCCCAACAAGGGAGCCACCACGATGCGGAGCCCGAGCGCCGCGACTCGGGAGAGGGGCCCGTGCTCAGCGCAACTAGAAAAAAAGCTTCGCAGCAATGAAGACCCGGCCAGCAGAAAGAAATAAGCAATTTTATTTTTAAGAGGTGGGAAACTCAGGAACCTCAAACAGGGGCTCTGTATCAAGCTGGAGGAGTGGCGTGGGGAGGAAGATGAGAGGGAGGTTCAGCAGGGAGGGGATATATGTCCACCTGTGGCTGATTCATGTTGAGGTTTGACAGAAAACAGCAAAATTCTGTAAAGCAATTATCCTTCATATAAAATAAAGTTTTAAAAGAGAGGAGGGAGACGTCCTGGATTTTTAAGCCCCCGTGGCTGATGTTGGTGGGTTTGTTCACTTGCAGTCCCTGTGTTTCCACGCCAGCGTTGTTTGTGGGGTGCGTCCCCGCTCTCCAGGACCACACCCCCAGGTCAGAGGGTTTGACAGCCAGAACCTCGGAGCATCCCTACAGGGCTTCTAACAGACATGTAAAGTTTTAAAAATAAACCAGTCGGTTTCTCCTCTGGTTGCTTCCTCAGGATTAAAAAGACTATTTTTAGGATTGGTGTGTGGTGACAGCTGGCAAAAGGCAGGGAAAGAGGTTTCGGTCTTCGCATCTTCTTCATCTGCGCTCTGGGCTCACCTCACCCCGTCTTGTCCCCTTTACGGTTCGGTCAGCGGGGACAGCGGTCTGCAGGCCCCTTGCCCCTCACCCGGTCCCAGCAGAAAGTGGCTCTGCCGGCTCCCATCCTGGCGGCCCAGGGGAGGGCGGCAGGGAGAGAGCGAGAAGACAGGAACCAGGGGCCACGGAGCCCCCGGGCCGGCACCCCCAGAGGCGGAGGCCGCATCTGTGCTCTCTGGGCGCCGCTTCCCCGGGCGGGTCCCCAGGCTGGCGGAGTCTCGGGGCTGCGGGCGAGCGGCCGGCACTTGGAGCCTCGCTGCGGATTCCTTTCTGTACACTCTCCTTCCCTCTCTCCCGGCCCCCGGGGGCCCGATTCCACCCGCTGCCCTTCCAGGGGCTGCCGCGCCGGGCGCCCTAATGACCCGCCTCGGGGGCGGTCACGCCGCCCTGACACGCAGAAACTTCTCGAGACAGAAAGAGCCAGCCTCTCCTCACGTGGCTCGGGGTGGGTGGTCAGAGCGCTAGGATTATAAGAGAGCGTGGCATCAGAACTTAAATCTAAAATCATGTGACCACTCAAGGGAAAAAAAAAATCACAGAAATATTACTCTCTTTTGCCTAAGGAAGTGAAAACGTAAACTCACCTCATTCATTTGTTGTGTTTCTAGGATAACGTCTTACCATTTTCTGGGCAGAAGGCCCTGTAGGTGCTACAGGGAATATAAAGGTTAACTAAGGGGTCCGCAGGATTTCTTAGATCTCTCAAGGCGAGGTTAAGCTGAATTCTCTTTTTTTCGCCTTGCCCTGTCAACATACAGATTTCCCCCCAATATACCAGCAGGTTCCACGCGCTCTCTGTCAGAGCCGCTCTGACAGGGCACTGCCAGGAAACGCTTCCTTGATCCGTTCCTTCCGCAAACCCGGGCCCACACAGCCGTGAAAGGGCGGCACGCAGAGGCGGGAGCGGAGACCCGGCGCGCGTTCCGGAAGCGCCAGCCGTCCTGCTTCCTCAGGGTCCTCCAGGACTGAAGAACAGGCAAAGGCCTTATTCCCTCACAACAGAAGAATATAAAACTGGACACACACGAAGCAACTGCTCTTGGAATCTGTATAGAAACCGTCGCAGGACTGTGGAGCCTGAGGTGAGGCTAGACTCACCACGGCTTTGGCCCGACAGCAGCTTGGCCCTCGCTGGGGGCCAGCGAGGAGACTGCGGTTCAGGCCGCTGAGGTGGGGGCCGCTGAGGTGGGGGCCGCTGACGGGGCTCCGGAAGTCGACACGCAGGTTCCCACTCAGCCCAGCGCTAAGCTGTGCTTGTGCCAAACAAGACTCCATGAGGCCTGACAGAGAACTGCTCCCGAGGGGCTGGGAGACATGGAGATTTTGGGGCCTCACAGAAGGCTGGGGCTCTGACCAGCCAGAGTGGAGAGAACTGGCCCAGCACCCCGGTCCTTCAGCAGACACTCGAGAAAGGGCAGCCCTCTTAGGGGGACTCCTCCAGCTCCAGGGCAAGGCCATCCAAACCTTCCCTCACAAAGCTTACTGACGGGTGGAAGGTTCAGTTCTACCAGCAAAGTAACTGCCTTTCAGCATAAAACTTCACACTGTTTAAGACACTGAAATACAGACTCTCGACACTGGAGCATATGCAATGTACTGTAGAGTTTATAATTTACAGGATTTAAGCAACCATGACACCAAGGCCAGAAGGGGAAATGAAAGAATACTGCTGTAAGTTTCTCCTAAGAAAACTGGCACAATATTATTGGAAGGAAGTTTAAAATGTATATTATAAATCATAAAAGTCAACACTAAAATCAAAACACTAATATATAATTACTCAAAAATATGGCAAAAAGAAATGGGAATGAAGATACTACAAATAGGAAACAAATTGCAAGATGGTGGATTTAAACCCCACAATTATATCAAATGTAAGTGTCCAGACACCCTAATTAAAAGGCATAAATTGTCAGGTTGGCTAGAAATGTAATACCTAACTATATGCTGCTTAAAAAGTACTTAGTATAAACACAACCAGGTTAAAAGTAAAAAAATGGGGAAAGATATACTATTCCAAAACTAACCAAAAGAAAACTGGAGTAGCTATGCTAATATCAAAGAAGATCTCAGACCAAAGAATATTACTAGAAATAAAAAATGGCCACTTCATAATAATAGTTCAGTCACTCAGTCGTGTCCAACTCTTTGAGACCCTATGGACTGCACACACCAGGCTTCCCTGTCCTTCACCATCTCCCAGAGTTTGCTCAAACTCAAGTCCATTGAGTTGGTGATGCCATCCAACCATCTTATCCTCTGTTGTCCCCCTCTCCTCCTGCCTTCAGTCTTTCCCAGCATCAGAGTCTTTTCCAATGAGTCAGTTCTTCGCATTGGGTGGTCAAAGTATTGGAGTTTCAGCTTCAGCACCAATTCTTTCAATGAATATTCAGGACTGATTTCCTTTAGGATGGACTGGTTGGATCTTCTTGCAGTCCAAGGGACTCTCAAGAGTCTTCTCCAGCACCACAGTTCAAAAGCATCAATTCTTCAGCACTCAGCTTTCTTTATAGTCCAACTCTCACATCCCCTGCAAGGAGATCCAACCAGTCCATTCTGAAGGCGATCAGCCCTGGAATTTCTTTGGAAGGAATGATGCTAAAGCTGAAACTCCAGTACTTTGGCCACCTCACGTGAAGAGTTGACTCACTGGAAAAGATTCTGATGCTGGGAGGGATTGGGGGCAGAGAAGGGGATGACAGAGGATGAGATGGCTGGATGGCATCACAGACTCGATGAACGTGAGTCTGAGTGAACTCTGGGAGATGGTGATGGACAGGGAGGCCTGGCGTGGTGCGATTCATGGGGTCGCAAAGAGTCGGACATGACTGAGCGACTGAACTGAACTGAACTTACATCCATACATGACTACTGGAAAAACCACAGCTTTGACTATACGGACCTTTTCAGTAAAGCAGTGTCTCTTCTTTTTAATATGCTGTCTGGGTTAGTCATAGCTTTTCTTCCAAGGAGGCAGCATCTTTTAATTTCATGGCTGCAGTCACCATCATATCAGTTAGTTATGTCATAATGTAAGGAGTATACAATTCATTAAGAGGTTATATACTAAATAATTAGGTACCTAATAACACAGCTTCAAAACACACAAAGTAAAATCTGTTAGAACTAAGAAGAGAGAAATCCACAATTATAGGCAGAAGTCACACACTAATTGGGAGAACAAACTGAAGAAAATCAGAAAGTATATAGGAGGCTTGATCAATATATTGACTAATTTCACTGTTTGATTGACATTTATAGGGCACTTGATCTACCAACAAACAGCAGAATACACATTCTTTCTAAGTGTGCGTGGAATGTTTGCCAAGTTTTGGCCCCATGCTGTGGGCCATAAACCAACCGAATAATTTTAAAAGGATTCAAATCATACAAAGTATGCTTTATGACTCATGGAAATAAAAAAATTAATAAATGGGAAATAAAAAGATAGGTGAAAAAAACCAAAATATATGGAAACTAAATAACACACTTTAAAAATAACCCAGTGGGTCAAAGGGAAAATCAGAATTAAAATGTATTTTGAACTGATTCAAAATGAAAACAATCCAGGTTCAGATGTGTTTAATGATAAATTCTACCAAACATTTCTGAAAGAGATAGTACCAATGCTACACCAACTCCTTCAGAAAATCAAAAAGGAGGAATACTTCTACAATCATTATATGAGGCCACAAATCACCCTGTTACGAAAACCAGAGGGAAGACATTAAGAAGAAAAGATTAATCAGACTAATATTCCTCATAGACATAGATGCAAAAATTCTAAAACAAATTAGAAAATCGAACTTAAGAATATGAAAAGGGATGCAAAATGGGCTTTATCCTAAGAAAGTAAGGTTGCCTTAATATTTGAAAGACAATCAATGTAATTTACCATATTAGCAGACTGAAAAAAGAAAACCAAAATCAACCTGACACAGAAGAGGCATCTGAGAACTCCAACATTAATTTCTGCTTAAAAAAAACCCAGCAAATTAGGAATAGATAAGAACTTGCTCAATTTGATAAAGAGCATCAATGAAAAAGCCACACTAACATTATTCAAGAAATCAACATTGAATATTCACTGGAAGGACTGATGCTTTAGCTAAAGCTCCAATACTTTGGCTACCTGATGTGAAGATGCTGACTCATTGGAAAAGACTCTGATGCTGGGAAAGACTGAAGGCTGGAGAAGGGGACAACAGAAGAGAGATGGTTGGATGGCATCACCAATTCGATGGACATGAGTAAGCTCTGGGAGTTGGTGACGGACAGGGAAGCCTGGCGTCCTACAGTCCATGGGGTCACAAAGAGTCAGACACAACTTACAGACTGAAGAGCAACATTATCCTTGGCTCCGTGGTAATGAATCTGCTGCCAACGCAGGAGACATAGGTTTGGTCCCTGGGTCAGGAAGATCCCCTGGAAAAGGAAATGGCAACCCATTCCAGTACTCTTGCCTAGAGAATCCCATGGACAGAGGAGCCTGGTGGGCTACAGTCCATGAGGACATAACTTAGTGACTAAACAACCACCACAACAAACATTCTCCTTAGTGGTGAAGTACTGAGTGCTTTCAGAATATGTAGCTGAAGTTTCTGTTGCCGCCTGGGGGCCTGAATTCTTCTGGCTGCAGGGGAAGTGGCCAGCAGATGAAAGGCTGGAGCAATAAGTCATCTGGGCAGGGGCCGATTCTGACTCTGACATCTTCCAGCTACATGACCTTGGGGAAGTTGAGTAAACTGTTTGGACTTGTCTCCTCATCTGTAAAATGAGAGTTAAGAGTTAGCACTACTTTGCAGGGGGCTTGGAGAAACCAAGTGCTGCGATATCTGTGATCACTCAGAGCAGTAGCCAGAAGACTCTACCACACTAGAGAAATGGTCGTTCATAAAAAGCATTGGGTGACACTGGCCAGGCAGTGTCTGGTGCCAGGCACCCCTGGGGGAGGTGAGGAAGATTGGAGGCACCCTATTCAGAAACCACCGTGGCCAGTTTGTGGGGGTGGCTCTGATACTGAGAGAGCGTTTTTTTAAAGTCTTTATTGAGCAGCTACTATGTGCAAGCACCCTAATTTAATCCTCATAGGAACATGGAAGCTAAAGCTCCAAGAAAATAATCTGCTAGCCACACCACTGAAGGGAAGCAGACCAGTGGGGCGGGAAGAGGGGTCTGGGTGTCAGCCAGCAGTGGGGTCCCTGGGAGGGAGCTGGTGGGGGCGACCCAGGTCCCCTGTGGGAGGTGAGGTGAGAACAAGGCTGAGGGTGGCAGTGGGGGAGCGCATCGGCCCAGATGTGGGGGCCCAGAGCCCTGCAAGGCAGATCCACTGAGTGTAGGTCTGTGGGGCTGGACTGGGTCCAGAATTTCCAGTGACTGCATGGGGTGGGAGTGGGCCCCGGTGGGTCAAGGGTGGAAGCAAAGGTTTGGCGAAAAGGCTGCTGGATGCGGCTATAATTGTATCAGAAGTGGCCCCTGTCTGGCCTGGGGCCCATTCTCTGCGACTCTTAAATGTCCACAGGTACAACTGACACTTAACGAGGGGTGTCACCTGCAGGCTAAAAACGCTCCCCGCGGTCTGGTCTCAGGCCCCTGGCCCGGGCCTCTCCCCCCTCCCCTTAGACAGCAGCAGGTCCCTCCCAGCGGGCTCGGCCCGTGACTTTTCACCAGCCTGGACCCCTGCCCTTCTTTCCGCCCCTCAGGTCCCCATTGCCTCCTTCAGGGCTGCAGGTGGACGTGACCCTCCCCTCCCAAACTGCCTCAGTCCCTTGGGGCTGCCTTTCCTCCAGACCCCCAGAGGCACACCAGGTACCGGTCATGGCTGATGCGGGCTCCCCTGAAGAGGATGAGGCTGGGCCTCTGGGTGCCTCCGTCCTCTCAACTCTCCAGCACCTAGGAGAGCCTGCGTGTGCGAGACCAGAAATCTGACCAGTGACCGTCAGGGCTGTGTGGCTTACCCCCAGGGCACCCGGCGGGGATGCACAGAGGCGCCACAGGAGAAGGGAAGGGGTGCGGGACCCCTGTACCCCAGGCATGCCAAGTTGCTTCGGTCGTGTCCAACTCTTTGAGACCCCCACGGACTGTAGCTGCCAGGCTCCCCATGGGATTTTCCCGACAAGAATACAGGAGTGGGTTGCCATTTCCTCCTCCAGGGCCCTGGATCTTCCCAATGTAAGGATCGAACCTGCATCTCTTATGTCTCCTGCATTGGCAGGCGGGATCTTTACCACTAGTGCCACTCACAGTGGGGACAAGGGATGCAGGCTCAGCCATCTCTTCCAGGCCGAGGATGCAGAGTTTGACAGACATGTCCGTCTCACAGAGAAGGGCAATAGCAAGTGCGAGGCTTCAGCTTTCAAAGGTCTGGCCAATCCGGAGGTTGTGGTAGTTTTGGAACCAGAAGCAGAAGCAACGTGGCCTCCAGTGAGGCCCCGGTAACAGCCAGAGTCCCGCGGGCACTGGGGCAGCTGCCAGCGTCTGCAAGCACCGTGTTGATCTGTTCAGGCACTTCCTTTTCTCGGAGGCTGCTGGCTCAACCTGCTGGGACGGGTGGCACTTTGGGATGGCACAGCTTGGAGCTGGTGCAGGTTTCTTGGAATGGGGAGTAGAGAGATCTAAATTCAGACCCTTCTATCACACCAAATAAACAGAAACTATACCAGAGGGCTCAAAAGAATTAGGCAGAACGCCTTTGCACCTAACTTCTGAAAAATGGAGAGAAAGTTTGAAAAGAGAATGGTATTTATTCACTCGAATCCCAAGGTATTTGCCAAAAACAATGACACCTGTTTGACACAAAAATACATGTTAGGAAGGGGACAGAGGATGTGTCTGTGGCCTCCAGCTTGGACTGTCCTCATGGTTATTTCCCATCTGCGACACTTGCTTTTGCATTCAACTGCACGCTCCCAAGGCAGGGCCCCCACCAGAGCAAGAAGGGGTCTTCTTGGTTTCAGCAGGGGAGCTGCGGCAGGGCCAGGGGCCAGGGGAGCAAAGCTGCTGTGGGGGAGGTGGACTCAGGGCTGGACTCTGGGCCTCTGCCCCTGCAGGCCCGGGGCTCCACAGTGACCTGAGTATTCTCTCCAGGATGACAGCCAAAGGGGAGCCCACCTGGGATGGGGTCTGTGGGGGCAGGGGCAGCACACACCCACAGCACTGAGAGTGAGGACCCCTGGCAAACAGAGCTGAGGGGAGAAGCTCTTTCAGCCTAAAGCATCTCAGAAGGGCTATGTGTCAAAGTCCCCTGATCACCATGGGAACTGAGAGGAGAAGCGTGCA
>SJXQ01007306.1:0-160802 GCA_006408695.1 Aepyceros melampus | reverse complement strand
TCTGTGACACCACAGGACAGAGTTGGGAAGAGACGCAGAGTGTTTTACACAGTATTTCCACCGTACAGTAACTGGCAAAGAGTTAAGTAATAAACTGCAGTAATTAGGAAGTAATTGCCTTTTAAAAAATATATATGATTTCATTGTAAGCTTATGTAATTCAACTCTTAACAGTAGTTGTGTTCAACAGCCAGCTCAGAGAAGTACTGAAAAGCGAACAACTGGCTCCTGTTACAGGGGCCAGTTGGGGCAAACGCCAGCACCTTAGACCTCACCCATGCCAAGGATGGTCCTCCTGGCTGATACTAGGCAACACCAAGGTACCAGGCTGGTACCAGTGCCAACCAGGCTGGCACTACCTTCCTAGTAAGGTGTGTCTTGGCTTTCTTCCTCTTGACTCAGTAGCAATAACCAGTTGGGATCAGGCTCACCTCCTCACCTCTCAGAGCAACTTCCCGAAGGCCCATTGGCATGCCAAGGTGCCCACTGGCAGGCTGCGGGAACCAGCAACCCCAGGAGGGGGCACAGTGGGGCCTTCAGGTCGCTCCAGGCCTCAGCAGGAACGGAGTCTCATAGCTGTGAGGGGCCGCTGCATGTGGGAAGGGGGAGACCAACTTCCCCAGGAGCACCGCAGGGCCCCCAGTTTCACTGCCTCCACGGGCCAGGTGTATCATCTTGTTCTTATGTTTTGAAAGGTTTTATTGAAAATGATGACAGGAAAGTGCATATTTTTAATGTATAGCTCTACAAATTCATGTAAGCACGGCTCAGCTGAAGATGAGAGCGCCCTTCCAGCCTTTCCCTGTCAGCAGCATCACCTCACAGCTAACTGCCCTCCGCCACCAGCTTCCAGTTCTCTGAAGTCACGTTAAGTGGAGCTCCATTTTGTTGGACTGCTTTGGCTCAGTTCTGTGAGACTCCTCTGTGTAGTTGCGTGCAGCAGCAGTCCCTTCATCTCGTTGCTGACAATCATTCCATTGTGTGAAGAGGCCACGACCTGTGCCTTTTACGTTGAGGGATGCTTGGGTGGTTTCCAGTTTGAGGCTATTGTGCATGAAGCCAAGTATGAAACACTTGCATCGCAGCACACATTTCTGTTAAGTGTGTGCCTGGGGACTGTGTCCTTGGGCACTACAGGATTAATTGTCTTTTTTTCCAGCCATCCTGGTGGGTATGTGCAGGATGTTACTGGCTTTAATTTGTATTTGATGACAGAAACACACCTGGCTATCAAAATGCCTATTAACCATTGGATAGTTGTGAAGGGCCTATTCAAATCTTTTGCTCATTTCTAAGTATATGGTATATTTTCCCTTAATGACACATTTTTTTATACGTCTCGGAACCTTTGTTGGAAGTATTACAAGCTTCCTCAACTTCATAGCTTGACTTAGTAAGTCATTAATTATAATACCCAATTTATCAGATTTTTATCTTCACGGCTAGCACTTAGATCGTAGTAAATCTTTGCTCAGGACAAGATTTGTTTTCTGTAGAAAAACTATTTCATTTTTCATACTTAGGACAACTGGAACCTACCCATTGGGAACTATGTCTGTGTATTGTGTGAGGTTAAGGTTGATTTTCTCCTGTATGTGTACCCAAAATTAGTATTCTTAATGTAGACAAAAGCTTTTTTCTTCTGATTACTGATGACTGTCTCATTAGATTTTGTAGTTTACTAGTGTTATTTAATTTCTAGACTCTGGCTGAATATTTTGTCATTCTTGTTCCTTTAAAGGATAAATCAGCTCAGTTGCTCAGTCGTGCCAGCTCTTTGTGACCCCCTGGACTGCAGCACGCCAGGTTTCCCGGTCCATCATCAATTCCTGGAGCTTGCTCAAACTCATGTCCATCGAGTCAGTGATGCCATCCAACCAGAAGAGACAGTATAGACTGGGGGCGATGACAGTGACAGTCCTCCCCCCAAACAGGGGAGCTGGTCACATGCCTCCTCCAGTGGGATGAACCTGCCCAGGCCTCTACCATGCCAACACAAGACCCCTGCCAAGCTAGGCACAGAGCTCTGGGCCTAAACCCAAACTGAACAGAAAAGCTACCTCAAAACTGTTCCTCCAAGTAATGGGACAGCCACAGGCGAGATCATCCTTCACTATGGAATCATGATTCAGCCAAAGTCAACTTGGGGAGATTTCAGGAACAAAGCTGTTATTTTTCGAAATGACTTTGAGATGACTGGATTTCTTCTTCTTTTTTATACTTGACTACGTTCCACAATCCAGGCTTCCTAATCTAATGAAAAGCAACCCTGAACATGCTGAAGCTCCAATACTTTGGCCACTTGATGCTGGGAAAGATTGAGGGCAGGAGGAGAAAGGGATGACAGAGGGTGAGATGGTTGGACGGCATCACTGACTCAATGGACATGAGGCTGAGTAAACTCGGGGAGATAGTGAGGGACTGGGAAGCCCGGCATGCTGCATGCAGTCCATGGGGTTGCAGAGACGGACAAGATTTAGCAACTGAACAACAAAATCTAATGAAACTTTTCTTACACGAGACCACCAAGCTCTCTCCTTGTCCAACTTCCAGACCCTGACCAGGGTAATAGTTACTAGATCCCTTTTGTCATAGGTTGATGTGCTAGGTACTGTGCTAACCACTTTATAGGGATTTTATTTTCATCTGTATACCTTCCTTGATACTTTTTTAAAGTCCTCCTCGGCACAAGTTACATTCTGAATTTACTATCTGTAACTGGAAGATGAGTTCCGGGGAGTCCATGTCCCTCCTTCACTGCCGTATCAGGATGCTGTGCCCAGGGCCTAGCATGCAGCAGATGCTCAGTACCCAGATGGTCTCACTGGCATCCAGGTGTGCCCACCTTCTCAGCAGGGCACTGAAGGTATGTGGCTACATGAAGGTGGGCGTGCCCTCTAAGCAGATCATGTCAGGGCGAAGAGGAAAAGGGGATTAGCTATGGTGATGCATTCTTTTTAAAATTATTCTTTGTATAAGGTTTGATGATTAACATTAATTAATTTTGATTAAAGTTAAAACGCCTGAAAAGTAGTTAGTTTCTTTCAAGAAGGGTTACACTGGAGATGTTTTTGGTCTTCATTCTGACAAGCCTTCCCGTCTTTACTTTACAAACACTTTACTGTCTTTGCTTTTTATCAGCTGCATTAGCAAGTACTTCACATGATGATGAAAGGAATTTCCACCGTTGCTATTATCTCTTTTACCTGTTTTCTTTAATCCATCTCTCCAGAGAGCATCTTCTGACTGAAAAGCTACCTAAATTACTTCACTGCTTCTATCTTGTGTTGTGATCACTTGGCCCACCTGTTTCTACTCTAGTCTTTTAAATTACCTTAAAAATGTAGTAACATACAGCAAGAACCATCACAATATTGTAATTATCCTCCAATAAAAATTTTTAAAAGGTTGTAACGTTTTGCAATGCTAGGATAACATTTAAATTTTGTACTGGATTATGCCTTATGTATAGCATAAACTTTTCAGCAGGGAAAATAATCCAAAGTCTTAGGAATAGTCACTGCTCAAAGTTGTACAGTATTCTGAATTAAACACTATCAGATTGAAGACAGAGACTGATAACACGGGCTTTCCTGGATCGGCTCTTATTGCTCGGCAGACTAGAAGATCCTCTGTCAGGGAGCCCCTTCTCACCAGCCTCAGTAGCCCTGTATCCACAAGGACCAAAAGGTCTCTAAAAGCTGGTCCAACTACATCATCCATGGGCATATCTGGTCCACACATCAAGGTCATTTTGGTGTGAACCAGAAGTCTGCTAACCCTCCGCAAGTGCCTCACAGAGATCAGCAGTGAGAAATGCAATCTGGTTAACTTCGACACTCACATACATATTCTCCTGAAAAACCTCTCATCCTAGCCTAGAACAGTAAACTCTATCATCTCTGTCTAGTCTTTCCGTTCACAGATTTCAACAGCCAATCTTGTGAACTTGAGTTTAGCAACCTCTACTTAATTAAGCAAAAGGGTGCTTTGATCCAGTTTTGAAAATATCCTTGGAACTCTCGGTTAGACCCCTCAGACGCACAGTGGCTCTTCTGTCCAGATGAGTCACCTTTTAACCGGGAGTGTAATGTATGTCTTGAATTTTCAAGCAGAATGCTTTAAATTAGACAAAGAATGGATAACACGGCTATCATTTTAGAACGCTCTTTATTTCGACATAGGACACGTGTAAGGCATGTTCACAAGTAACAGTTTGAGGTTATGCACGAACACATCCTCTCACTCTCCAGCTGTTCTCCTTTCCCGCTGTGCCTGCTGCTACTCATGGGTCCCTGTGTACCTTCGTATCTGCAAATCCTCAGTTATTCTGAACATGCAGACAATGTTTTAGGGACCTGCTTCAAAATATGGAATGAGCGTCTATGCACTAAGTTACTAAGACGTCAAAACCGAGGGAGAAGCAAAGCAGATGGAGGCGACTGCGTCAGCACGTGAACCTGGGACTCTGAGCTTCTGAGGGAAACAGAGAACGCGTGGGAAAACACGTTTTGATCCTTCCGGTTTGCGAGAGATGGAATGTGCCTGGAATTCATGGTTCTATGTCTACTACTGTCTATAAGTCACTGAAGATAAGCAGTTTGTCTAATGTAGCTGCGGTTTTGTTCTCAGGCTACAGTACACGAGTGCATGCATTACTCTACACAAATGTCAAACACGAACAACTGTGACAGCAACATCTCAGGACTGTCTAATTATACAAGTGTCTCTTTTGGTGGTGGGGTAAGGAAAGGGAATGATGGTGACGGTTTCCCTCAGCTGCCGCTGTGTGCTAGACAGAGATATCCAAAAGCTTGTTGTCTAACTCAGAGAGGGGGACAAAGGTCACTAACAAGAACACTAAGGTATTCAAAAACAGTCCACTCCAGACCCAAGGGTGGGATGATGACGAGGGAGCCTCGACTTCAGGGGTTAAGAAGTCTTGGCCAATGTTAGTAAGGGTTTTGTAACTGATTTTGAAAAATCATTGTGTCTTTGAAAGATGGAAAACAAGCACTTACAAATCTACTAGGGAGAAAAAATAATGAAATGAAAAATCACATGAATAGGAGACTTGAATCTTCTGGTCTGAAATCAGCCAATATTAACATTACAACCTATTAAAAGGTGGTCTGCTTAAGCTCATTTTTTAAAATGCAGAATCTTTGACAAAAAATGTAGGCATAAGTTCAGGAATACCAATCTCAAAAACCTTTTCCTGTGGGGCACTTTAGCAGGCCAAGGATGCTGATAATCGAGTCCCGCTTTGAGACTCACTGTCTTTTTCTTCCATCTCAGAGCGCGCCTCTGCAGCAGCCCCGACCACAGAAGGAAGCGGTTACACATGATTTTATCAGCTACCACTTGGCGATTACTGTATATCTAGTCAGAGTTGGGAAATTACTTACTCTCAGCTGTATTAAAGAGTTCCATTTGTTAGCACTGCAACACAGAGTGCAAAGAAGCTTCAGGTGTCTGCTTTTGATACCACAGGGAGTACACCGCTAGTCTTCCAACTCAACAAGCAGAGTATCTCCAGCGTGAGCTGTAGCTGGCGAGAAGAGCAGGCGGGCCTCCTCCAGCAGGGCAGCTACTCCTCTGACAGGAGGTCATGACCCAGGCAGGCTGGGCAGGCGCGCTGGCTCTTCAGCCACTGCTTGAAGCACTGAAATGAGAGAAGACAATCAGCCGGCCCTTCAGGAGCCTGGGACCTCAGCTCTCCTGCGCCACTCGCCTCGGCAGACACGGCGACTTCCCATGAGAGTGTGACTCTCTTAGGTAGGTTAAGGAGTCTGGGGCCCTCAAGGAGGAGAAAGGGAGAGTGTTTTTTGTTGTTTACATTCCTTCATCTTATAAGATGTTTTTTAAGCCCAGAGCTAATGATTACACAACAAAACAAGTCATCTTGCTCAGGGGATGTTTTTCCTTAAAAGTGAGAGTGAAAGTTCCTGTCTTTTGGTCTATACAGTCCATGGAATTCTCTAGGCCAGACTACTGGAGTGGGTAGCCTTTCCCGTCTCCAGGGGATCTTCCCAATCCAGGGATCGAACCCAGGTCTCCTGCACTGCAGGACGATTCTTCACCAGCTGAGCCACCAGGGAAGCCCAGGAATACTGGAGTGGGTAGCCTATCCCTTCTCCAGGGGATCTTCCTGACCCAGGAATCAAACTACAGTCTCTTGCATTGCAGGCGGATTCTTTACCAATTGAGCTATCAGGGAAGCCCTTTGTTTTTCTTTAAGCTCTGTACTAATGATTATGTAACAACTAACTGTATCTTGTTTGAAGACATGTTTCTCTTTCTTAACAAGAACCTTCTGACTAAACTTGTTATCTTAAGAGTTATGTTGTCGGAGTGGGTCTGGTAAGACCTCTCTATTGTTAGTAACCAACTGAAAAAGTATATAAGGCCTTGCTAAGACAGATGGGTAGGGCATTCTACCCCCTTCTGTGGTCTATGTCAGAAGCTTTCTGTGTCCCTTTTTCACTGTAATAAAACTCTGCTACACAAAACCTCTGAGTGATCAAACCTCATCTCTGGCCTGGAAACCAAATTCTCTCCTTCAGAGGCCATGAATGTGACCCTGTTCACTGTAAGCTATCACCCGTGACGTCCAGGGGGACCTTGAGCCACTCAACACCCAGGGGACCCAGAGCCTGCTCAGGGCAGGAGTCTGGACCAAGCCCCAGGAACAAGGAATCGCACCTCAGGATGTGCCCGTGAAGCCTCAGGGCCTGTGCCTTCCCTTCCTGCTCTGCTCCAGTCCAGTCTGTGCTTAGCTGCCCTGACTGCTGGAGGCCGGCACTTTCCGGGCCCTTGGACACCCCCTGTCTGCCCGGTCTTGTTCCTTGTCCCTCCCCAGTCTGCACACACACACAGTGGCTGGCCTGCTGCCGCTACGGAGCTAAGTGCAGTAAGCTCAGAGCCCAGGCAGGACTCCCACCCAGGAAGGAGACAGGCACACGAGAGACTGCGGTCCGCCTGGCGGGACCCCCGCCAAGGAAGGAGACAGGCACACGAGAGACTGCGGTCCGCCTGGCGGGACCCCCGCCAAGGAAGGAGACAGGCACACGAGAGACTGCGGTCGGCCTGGTGGGACCCCTGCCAAGGAAGGAGACAGGCACGCTAGAGACTGGGGTCAGCCTGGCGGGACCCCTGCCAAGGAAGGAGACAGGCACATGAGAGACTGTGGTCCACCTGGCGGGACCCCCGGCAAGGAAGGAGACAGGCACACGAGAGACTGCGGTCGGCCTGGTGGGACCCCCGCCAAGGAAGGAGACAGGCACACTAGAGACTGGGGTCAGCCTGGACTCTGGCAGCACGAGCTAATGCAGGAGACTCAAGAGACGCAAGTTTGATCCCCGGGTCGAGAAGATCCCCTGGAGCAGGGCATGGCAGCCCCTCCAGTATTCTTGCCTGGAGAATTCTAAGGACTGAGGAGCCTGGTGGGCTACAGCCCACAGGGTCACAAGGAGTCAGACATGACTGAGTGCACGCATGCACACGCACGTGCACACACACAAAGTGCACGCCCCTGCTCTCAGAGATTCATACACTCACAGAGCAGAGACGGGACAGGCTCTAATCTAGAAGCTGGGGTGCAGGACGAGTGCTCCCAGCACCCCAAACCCCAGAACAGCTAACATAAATCCCGGAGGGGCCCAAGCCAGAATCCCCCAGGCCCAGTGGAGCCCGTCAGGTTTCCTTTCTCTTCTCTGAAGTGTTAAACTTACTTCACACACTGCACTAAACTGACAAGCTATTTCCCCGTCTATCTGTTTGACAATGCGTGAAAAAGCTGTAAGGAAATCACACTCTTTGAATTTTAGCAACTGAGAGAGCTGAGTGCTCTCCCCACACGACATGGAGAGGACCGTGCAGAGCGCGCCAGAGGCCTGGAGTCCACCCCCCTCCCCACAGCACAGTCTCGGGGAGGGGGACGACGGCCATGCACACAGCATGCTTAGAATTTGCTTGCAAGATGCAAGGACTGAAGCCTAGGGGAAAAAGTCCCTTTCTCTTTTCTAAACACTCCACAGTCAGGATGCGTGGTGTGAAAAGTGCCACAGAGAACTCTCACCCCTTTGTGAAGCCTGTGCCCACACGGCAGCTCACGCACATGTTTGGACTTGAATGCTTCTCGGCACATTTCACAGGAATTGGCACAGGACACCTGCGGAAACAAATGTATCCCAGTAATAAAGGACTCTTCCCACAATTGGCTTTCCAAAACTTTTGTAGCACAAGGTGCAAATTATTCTCAATTACAGTTAAGCAGACTGAGGGAACAACTTATTTTTGAATAACATTTCTTAGAAAAAAAACAAAGTTTTCATTTTCTCAGATAAAAATCATGATTTATACAGTTAACTCACTCATAGTTAAAATACTACAAATACCTATTTATCCCATTCCATACCTGAAGTATGGTACTAGCTGCATATTACAAATTAACTATTCATCTAATTATCTAACAGCTGGAGACAGTAACAAATTATGGCACTTCTGCTGCTGCTGCTGCTAAGTCACTTCAGTCGTGTCCGACTCTGTGTGACCCCACAGACGGCAGCCCACCAGGCTACCCCGTCCCTGGGACTCTCCAGGCAAGAACACTGGAGTGGGTTGCCATTTCCTTCTCCAATGCATGAAAGTGAAAAGTGAAAGTGAAGTTACTCAGTCGTGTCCGACTCTTAGTGACCCCATGGACTGCAGCCTACCAGGCTCCTCCATCCATGGGATTTTCCAGGCAAGAGTACGGGAGTGGGGTGCCATTGCCTTCTCTGATGACACCTCTACACTATGGATTATTTTAAGGCTGATTAAATTATGGAACTCAATTCCATAATCCTTGGTACAGAAGGTGAAAGTGAAAGTGAAGTCGCTCAGTCGTGTCCAACTCTTTGTGACCCCATGAACTGGCCAGGATCCTCCATCCATAGGATTTTCCAGGCAAGAATACTGGAGTGGGTTGTCATGCCTTCCTCCAAGGGATCTTCCCAACCCAGGGCTAGAACCTGAGTCTCTCGCATTGTAGGCAGATGCTTTACCATCTGAGGCACCAGGTATAGAAAGCTGGTCCCAAAAGCTCTCTGAATTCAAAACAGTAGATATCATATGATTATATAATTTAAGTTTTTAAACAGAGAGAGAATGTCTGTATATAGAGATGCCAGAAAAGAATCTGGAAAGATATAAAATGTTAATGATGGTGACTAGCTACTTTGGGTTGAGAGATTTAACTTTTTCTTTGCTATTTTTCTAAAGTTTCTATGAATGTGGATTATTTGCATCTGCTACTGCTGCTAAGTTGCTTCAGTCGTGTCTGAATCTGTGTGACCCCATATACGGCAGCCCACCAGGCTCCCCGGTCCCTGGGATTCTCCAGGCAAGAACACTGGAGTGGGTTGCCATTTCCTTCTCCAATGCATGAAAGTGAAAAGTGAAAGGGAAGTTGCTCAGTCGTGTCCGACTCTTCGCGACCCCATGCACTGCAGCCTACCAGGCTCCTCCATCCATGGGATTTGCCAGGCAAGAGTGGGGTGCCATCGCCTTCTCTGGGATTACTTGCATAAATCAAACCAAAACAAACTGATGGCTCATTCAGCAACATCCCTGTCAGGGGTCACAGGTGAGTGGGAGAGCTCCTGGCCCTGCCACTCAGTCCGGGGACAGAGACAGCATTCTCGTCTGGAAGCAGAGCCGGTGCTCCGGACACCATGGCCTCCCTGCAGACCCTAGCACATGCCCCACGCCACGGCCTTCTCCTCGACTCTCACTCCCTCCTCTTAACTCTGAGCACCCTGAAAGCAGGAAATGGCTTTGCTTCCATGTGTTCTTAGCAGCAGTGAGGAACCGGGCCCCAAAGGGAGGCTCCAGGAACTGTCAGAAAGTGAATGAATGCAGCCCCGGCAGTGGGTAATGGCCAGGGAGTGGGGTGGGGGCAGCGCCTGAAGGCTGTGAATCCCTGAACTGCTGAACAGGGTTTTCTGTCCCTCTCGGGGCACTGCAGCCACCACCGGGCACCAGGCAGCGATGGGACAGACGCGATCTCGCTCCCCTCACCTCCTCTTCCCTCTGTGGCCCCCAGGGAAGGGTCTGGGAGAACTGGAGGCAACAGCGCTGGGGGAAATGGCAGGTCAAGGCCTCTGCAAGGTGGCCTTGGGGCCTGGGGAGCTGTAGTCCATGGGGTTGCAGGGAGTCAGATATGACTGAGTGACTAAGCACAGCACAGCACAAAGTTTAGGAAAAAAAAAAGTTATTACTTCCCAACATGATAAATTCGGCACAATGTTATTTCTAAGTGAAAAAGAACACAAATATATGTATATGGTTTTTGACTAAATTCACATATACACACAGATAAAAAAGAGTTCAGAAAAAATGCATCAATATGATAATACTGGTTACCCTTACAGGGTGGGTTTTGGGGTTCTATATATGTTCTTTTTATTTGGACCTTCTATTAAGAACCACATTACTTCTGTGGTTTTGTGGTTAAAAATACAAAACATCGTTACTTAAAAAAAAAACAAAAAACCTATGATTAGCAAATTAAGTCCTGGTTTCAATACATATTTTTCTTATAAGTCAGCTTTCACGTCTTTATTACCATGAACCGTGAAGCAGGAAGTAATCTCACCTCGAAAGGTGATTATGATCTATCTTGAGGTGGCCAATAAGTGTGCAAGTGTGCATGTGCGCACTCACACACACACACACATCAGTGAGAATGCTGAGAAGCCGGTCTGGTTGTTGGACCACAGAGCACATAACCAGCTGGAACACCCCTGAGAGGGAGTGGATTCCAGCCAGGCTTGGCAGGAATGCTCTGCACAATATAAGCTTTCTCAGTGGGTGGGGGGGGTTCCTCTGGCACCCAAGTGTATGTGACGAGGAAAATCTCCGAAGGCTGGTGGAAAGTGTAAATGTATGGGAGGGACAAAAACAAGTTCACAGAAGGAGGCACGGCCTAGGTCGGGTCAGCGAACCAGCGCTCTCCATGCAGTCCTGCACCACCAACCCCACTCTGCCTGCCGCTCTTCTCATTTTACTTTCACCTGAAGCTGGACAGAAGGGAAAGATGTGATCTATGCCAGAATTCCCTCTGCAGCCCACAGCTGAGAGCCACCTAGGGGACCACCTCCCTACCACCCACATGTTCAGTGCCTACTGCACAGTCCCCAGCGTGTGAGGTCCGTGTGGGTGAGGACAGGGGATTACACGCCGCACACAAAAATCAAAGGAAGGAACGCCAGCCAGAAGCATGAGTCATCAGTGCCTTGGTTTCCTCATTCATAGAGACAGTTATAATACCTTATCAACTGAGATCATAGATATAATGGTATTTTATAGAAAGTTCTATGTAACTAACATTCTCATTGTCTAAAAGGACAATAAACAATTTAAATCAGTATATCAAATAAAAGCAACCTCAGCCCATTTCAGCATGCCCCCCACCCCCATCCCCAGGCACATGAGGGGGAGGGGAGGGAAGCAGCCAGTCTGTTCCGAAAACAGCACTTCATCCAGACAACAACCCCAACAAGCAGATATGATCCAAGCTCACGTGTTATCAGTGATGAAATCAAGTTCATGTGATTCCAAAGCCTATGGTCACATAGAAGAAAACCGGCCAAAAATCAATTCTGCCAACTATTCACACTTGATCTGAGGAACAGGTCTGACCATCTACAGGCCCTGTGTCCATGGTGTGGCCATTGCGCCTCTTGTCTCCACATGCAGGGGCCCTGAAGTCCCCACAACGGTGGGTAGAACCTCGCTAGTCACCAGCTCCTCTAACTGAACACTCAAGTCACCTAAACGTGGCTTCTAATGGAAGCTCAAAGAAAGTCCGTCGAGAAATGAAAAACATGTGGCTACATCCTAGATAACAGCTGCTTTCTTCCTGTTCCTCACAGAACAGAGGGAACGCCACGGTCATGCACACAGCACTCACAGGGACGTCCTCGGTCTTCGGCCCCCTGGTTTCGGGTGATGCTCCAACAGGCATGGAGGGCGGGTCCTGGGCAGCCCTGGGCGCAGGAACAGCAGAGCTGGGTGCAGACGGCCTCCAGTCCTTTCCTGGATTTGGCTGCGTCCAGAATGTATAGTAGGGAACCAAGTTCAGTTACCCAAAAACGTGAGCACTGTCTACTACATTGCTCCGCATCTTTTGTTGGAAGCATCTTCCCCCACAATTCTCACGTTTCATAAATAAACAGGAAGAAAGTGGGGTACATAATGAATTTAAATGAAACACTGACCTTTTTCTTTCTCTCTTCATCAAGGATGTGTTGTGTCACTCTTTGCACAATTTCGTCAATACTCAATCCAGACAGAGAGGTCTTGTTTTTGTTTCTAACTTTTTTAATAAAACCAGCAAGCTCCGTGCTGAAAGGGAAAGCGAGGAAGTCAAGACAAAGTCAAAGTTTTCTACTGTGAAGAAATATGTCCAGTATCAACCCAGCAGCTGAAAAGAAATGAAATCAAATACACAAATAATTCATTTGTAAACAGTAACTGCAGTAAAAGCAACAAAATCACTCTTGCCAAAAAAAAGCACTGTGAACATTTCAACATTATTCCTAAAATATTTGTTTTAACAGATTTTCAAAGGGATAGTGTACCTGACAGATCCATTTCAGATCTCCATCCCTACTTAGAAACCTGACTTCTTAAGAGCCTGGACATACTGTAGCTTTAAGCAGAACCACTGAATGACCAGACACCACTGGATCTGACTTGCAATCAATAAAACCTGTAAGAACAAACTACTTTTTTACTTCCTCCCTTTAAAAATCTAACTAACAAAAAAATAAATAAATAAAATAAAAATCCAACTGACAAAGTTTTCAGTTTTCCCGCATTTTTCATAGGTAGCAGTGGATGTGATTATATCATTAATCAATAGAACTTGGTATCTACAGCACTAATACCTCATATGCTTTAACTTGCAGAAAAGCAAGTTAACATAAGCAGTGTATGTTTATTCTGCCAAATTTAGACAGGACTGCAAACAATTTTATTTGTAAGGTACTTCTGGTAATTACAACTTCACTATTTTTACTAACTTGCATGGTAATTGCTATCGAGAGAACTTACAATGCTTCTCAAACTTACGCTACGTATGTCCATGTGCAGACAAGATACACTTACTTCCAAGTGGCCAGGGCTCCACTGACAAACGCAAAACATTAATTCTGGCCAATCATAATTAACCACTGTGTTTCAGAAGTTCATCCCAGAGACTATGACTAATACTGTGTCAAAGACAGAAGTAACACGGGAGGTGAGGAGGATCATTCCTGGATGTGGATTCCTCTCTTCTGTGCTGTATCCCTGAGACATTCCCTCCACTTCACCTTCCCTCTGGCCTGAGACAAGGAGTCCCTCTGCCCCCTCACACCCATCTGGAGAGTGAGGTCAGAGGTCGATGCAGGAACACTCCGGAAGTGCCCAGCTGATGACTCTGGCTGCCTTAGTTAAAAGCAGCTCTCTCCATCTGCAGCAACACGGATGGACCTCAAGGCTGTCCTACTGAGTGACGTCAGTCAGAGAAAGACAAACATCGTAGCACATTGCTTACATGGAGAAACTAAAAAAATGGTACAAGTGAATTTACAAAACAGAAAGAGTCACAGATGTGAAACTTATGGTTACCTGGGGGAAAAGGGGGGATGGATAAATTGGGACATTAGGACTGATATATACATGCTACTATACATAAAGCAGATAACTAATAAGGACCTGCTACACAGCACAGGGAACTCTACTCAATATTTTGAAATGACCCACATGGAGAAGAATCTGCAAGAATGGATATATGTGTGTGTCTAACTGATCCACTCTGCTTACAGCAGACACTAACATACACTGTAAATCAGCTCTCCCTACCTCTCCCTCCACAACATGCTCACACACCTGACTCACTGCAAACTGTATCCAGTTTCTTCACCTCACACCTCTAACAAATCAGAGGGGCTGTTCAACAAAGTGTAAGTAGCTGCTGCCTTCTTTGATATATGTGAGATTTTTTTCCCCCTGAAATAATACAAAACTAACGTTTTGAAGTTCATTTATTGATTCCATAATTAGTGTTGGAGCATGTTACTGCGTTCGTCCAAATCTTAGCAAACTGCCATGGGCTCTGATGAGTGTGGATTAATCTGTTTGAAAATGCTCACTTTTATGTTTACAAAAGGAAGACAAATGCAGTGTTTGTCCTTCTGATTTAAAGAATTGCAGTCCTTTCCATATCAGCTCCTAATTGGCCAAACTGTTATCTGATCAGGTAACAGTTCAACAAAGCATTTACCAGTGCCGCTAACGGTTTAGATTCCTACCTGCTGTAACACGGGAACACCACCGACAGGTGCTCAATAATGCTATTGAACGGCTTCTTTGGAGACTGGCTTGGACGGGTGGCACGCTCTGGAGCAACAGGTAACTTCTGATCAGCCACTGCGCCTGGTTCTGGCCCAGCTGCCTGGCCAGCGCCCTCATGCTCTGGCAGCTGGGGGGCTTTCTGGCTGCAGGAAGGCGGCTCCACTGGGCAGTCAGCTGCAGGGCCCAGACTTGACTCCTCGGGAGCTGCTGTCTGGTCTCCGGTCCCATGATTTGTAGAAGTGGAAGGACCTTGACCATCCTGGCCTGAAGACTCAGGAAGTAATTTAGGATGAATCTGAGAGGAATACACCACAAAAACTAATCACTAAGAGTTAGATCCATGAACAAAGACTAATGATTAAGCACAACTATAATGAATCCTGCTTGCTCAAGTGCACAGAACTTGAACTATAACAAATTAAATGTTATTGTCTTTAAAAGTCACTGGTAATATCTCTCTCAAAACAAGCTGTTCAGGGCTCCACACTGCTAGGCCCTGCTGGGCTCTCCCCAAAGCTCTGCAGTCCACGCCAAAGGGCTGAGGCCCCCTTATGTCGTCAGAGGCCCATCTGCACCCCAGGCTACCCCCTCTCATGCCTCCACGACTCCGTGCTTGCTGCAAATAATGAGATCTCCTTTTTGAAACGATTCCACTCTAGAATACTTTCCTGAGATCCAAACCTCCTAACAGGCAGCTCCCCTTGGGTGATTCCAAGGGCACTCAAACTCTGTGTCTGCAAACGAAGCCTCCAAGCGGGTTTCCTCACCTGCTCTTCCTCTGGCGCCACCTGACACAGACCAGATTTGGCGTCCACTCCCCGACACACTCATGCTGAGCCCTGACCGAACAGGCAGCGCCTTTTTCAGCTGACCACCTGAATACCGGAAACGGCTCTCTTCCCTCCAGCCCCGCTACCTCTCTCACCGGGCCCGGTGGGGACAGCAAGCTGTACCCGTTCTGCTGCACATCCCTCGCCCAGGCCCCTCTCCCACCAGGTCTCCACATTGCAGTCAGGCTGACATCATTTCCTAACTGGAAACCTACAGTGGCTGCTCGGTGAACTGAGGGGAAGTCCACACTGCGGAGCACACCTTACGGAATAAGGCTCCCTTTGTTTTGGCCTGTGGGTACGGTATCACAATCTTTTCCCTACAGTCCCCTTTGTCCTAGTGAACTTCTTTCACGGCTGTGAAAGGTGTTCTTTTTCTAGCCTCCAAGTATGCTATTTCCTCCATCTGAACGTTTTGACCCTGAAACATCACACCACACAGCCCTCCTCTCTCTCTCTCTCTCTCCCCACCCCCTCCTTCTGCCTGGTGAACTCCTATTCCAGATCTCTGGCTCACTGAGACCTCCAGCAAGGTAGCTTATGCTGAGGCCTAGGCCTCGGGGTTAACTGTTAGCTCCCCCTGATTTCTGCTGCCATGGCATTCTATGTTCTTGGCGCACTTTGTTTATAATTATGGGCTTGAAGTCACTCTCAAACCCATGTGCATTCTGAGGGCACAGACCGCATCTAATCCACATCTGATCACCACTAAATACCCAATGAATGAATAGCAGAGACATGACATACAAAGTAAACTGTTTTAGGGGTTCTAATTATTCAAGCCCCTGGCACATTGAGAGTTCCCAAGGTTTTCAATTTTAAAATTCTTTTGAGTCATTTATAAAATCACATAAACTAGAATTAAAAATTAACAGTAAAATATTCTACTGAGATCTCATGCCTTTCCCCCTCTGTATGTGTTGTAAGAACTTGAAAACACTGGTGCTCAATAGAATATTTTACTCAGTTCAAGGTGGCTAACCTTTTTAACGTTTTAAATCTTTATTTATTTCTATTTTTGCAGATGAATTCACAGTAAATTTGAATATTAAGAGTGCATAGTATTGAGAAGACAAACACTTTCAAGATCAGCTTCTGACTGTAGCTCCAGAGCCTACTACCTTAGTTGAAGCTGAACGCATAGATGGAAGGGTCATGGGGTGAGGGGCGAACGACGGCCACTCTGATGAGGGCTTCACCTAACATCTGATGCAGACAGTAAGGTAATTTATTCACCCAGCTCACACCCACTCCCAAACAGTAACAAGAAACTACTTGTGGCCAGCTAGGAAAGAAATTGTGCCTCACTCCTTTTCAGTTCTGTTTCCTTCAAAAAAGAAAAAAAGAGATGTAACAGACTTACAATGTTACAGGTAGGAAATGAAAGCTCAGAAATCTGCACTTTAGGAAGTTCACTGAGCCGAGAACCATTTTTAATTGCCTGAATTTGTTCTTCAAACTGAGACTGTAGGTAGAAAGGAAAACGTTAAGTTTTTCTAACAAATTCCAAGGAAAATCACAACTGTCCATTAATACTATTTTTCTCCCTTACTATACATACATAACAAATGCTCAACCATTTCCCAAGAAACATAACTGGGATGCAAGGTTATTTCTTGTAAGGAAGAAGTTTAAAATAACTAGAACTGTTAATTCTAACTAATTAACTCTAATATTACTCTAATTATTAACTAGAATGCTCTAAGCCTTATCAAATATAACTTTGCTATCTTATCAATCAAGGGCTGAGCTTAAATAGTTAATAAGATAATATTTCTTTCAGAAAAATTCTTAATTACAACAAAAAATGTCTTTAACAGTCCAAAAAAGAAAGTTTCAGTATCACACTACCTCTTTTAGAATTATAACCATCAGACAGATTTTGACAGAATGATCAAACACCATATAACTTACCTTTGCTTTCTCAATTTCTTCTCTAACATCAGAAAGAAACGATTCCCATGAATGTATGTCTGAGTCCATGTCAGAATATGCTGCTGAATCACTGAAAGAGGAGAAAAACATAAAACTGCTGATGTCCACTTGAAGACTTTTAAAAACTGAAAGCACTAAAGTACAAACGAAAATAAACATTTAAAGATAATGAGAGAAACATGATCATGTACACATAGCAAAAAAGATGATTTTTAAAGAACTGTGTATCTTACAAAGTCACTACACTTCAGGAAATATTATCGACTGATCTAGCCCAAAGCCCAAAACTGGTGGACAGAGAGCACATATTCTCCTGAATTTTACCTTCTCTCCTCACATTTGAAGATTAGACAATTCTTCAGTTGACATCTTCCTATTTAACATCAAAGGCTATCTAAGCATTGAAAAACAAACCAAAAGTTGGCAGCCTGGATACATTCCAATAAAACCTTCATCCCTACTTCATTGTAAAACAAAGGGTGGGGTCTAACAGGCTACATTAAACTTCTCAGCACCTCATGAATCTGGTTTACTGAAAGTGACACACAAGCTTTCTACTCCAGTCGAGAAGATCACCCCCACCAATCCGTGGTTGTGTCTGTTCTCATCCATCTTAGAGAACCAGAACCCTGCTTTCATGGCTCTCCTCTTTGCCACCCTTTGGTGGAATGAACAGAGTTAGCACGGACCCCCTAAGAAAGACCACCCGCGTACCATGAGGCTTACTAAGGAGTCAATGCCATTGGATAAAGCGAGGCCTGAGATCTCTGTTTCCCAGATGCACCACAATCCAGAGCCCTTGGCATGCTGCACACTGGCTACTGAACACCACACGATCTCAACCTCAGATGTATTAGTCCTGTAATCTGATCAGCATACCAGTTTACCTTTAATCAGAAAGGTTTTCTGATGTGAAAAAAACTTAATCTTGAAAAAAGAAGAAAAAAAAGAACTAAACATTAAAACTGTTTTTCCATGACCTGCAGAATTTCTGTTTCAACACTGAGGGTTTGAAATTTAAATCAAAAAACACTAGGAATTAAAAAGTTAAAACCTGTATGCGCAATATGATAAAAGGACCAGATGAAAAGTAATGTGCAAAAATCTATATAGAAAAGTGCTACATTCTAGACTGAAGGAGACTCTCTGGATTCTCATGGTAAACCTTATCCAAAAAGAAAGCAAAATAAACAAAAACAGGTAAAGATTATGGAGGGTTGAAAAATGAAAAAAGAAAGTGAAGTGGCCCAGTCGTGTCCGACTCTGTGACCCCGTGGACTGTAGCCCACCAGGCTCCTCCGTCCACGGGATTTTCCAGGCAAGAATACTGGAGTGGGTTGCCATTTCCTTCTCCAGGAGATCTTCCCGACCCAGGGATTGAACCCAGGTCTCCTGCATTGTAGGCAGATATTTTACAGTCTGAGCTACCAGGGAAGTTGAAAATATGACCATATGTAAATATCTTTGAAAGCGACATTCCCACACTCTACCGGTAGGACTGTTAAATAACTATTCTTATGGAAGGCAACTGTCTTGAAAAGCCTCAAAAATGTGATCTTCATTCCAGGAATTTATTCATTGCATGGAATTGACTAATAATTTAGCTATAAGGATATTTGCCCCAGTGCAGCTTTGAATAGCATAATGTGCAAACAACCCAGCTCTCCCACTACAGTGCTATTTAATAAATCATGACATGGTTGTACACTGGAATACTACTCAACCTTTTAAAATTAGGCTGGAGAAATGTAATTACTGATATGAAAATAAGTTTCCTATATACTGCTTGGGCTTCCCTTTTAGCTCAGTCAGTAAAGAATCTGCCTGCAATGCAGGAGACCTAGGTTCGATTCTTGGGTTGCAAAGATCTCCTGGAGGAGGGCATGGCAACTACTCTAGTATTCTTGCCTGGAGAATCCCATGGACAGAGGAGCCTGTGGTAGGTTCACAGACTATGGGGTCACAAAGTGTCAGACATGACTTAGTGACTAAACCACCACCGTATATTACTTAGTGAATAATTATATATAAATTTTCTTTTTTCCCCCCAAACCTTAATGGATTTACCACAAAACTAAATTAGTTATAACTCAATTGAGAATTAGGATAACTTATCATTTTGTTGATATGTTTTGATTTTCCCATGATTGAACATGTGTTAATTATAATAACTATTAAAGTCCTGTGGACTGCAAGGAGATCGAACCAGTACACCCTAAAGGAAATCAGTCCTGAATATCCATTGAAAGGACTGATGTTGAAGCTGAAACTCCAATACCTGATGAGAAGAACTGACTGACTTGAAAAGACCCTGATGCTGGGAAAGACTGAAGGCAAGAGAAGGGATTGACAGAGGATGAAATCGTTGGATGGCATCACCGACTCAATGGACAGGAGTCTGAGTAAACTCCGGGAGTTGGTGATGGACAGGGAGGCCTGGCGTGATGCAGTCCATGGGATCACAAAGAGTCAGAGATGACTGAGCGACTGAACTGAACTGAATATAATTTTTCATCAAATCAGCCCTAATCTTTATTTCCTCAGTAACAACTGTGGAAAGACACTTGTGACACCACAGTACCTGCTCATTAGCTTCAAGTTCTTGAGAAACCCTTTGGCTTGTGACTCCATGCTCTGTAACTTACACACTTCCATGTCCTTCCAGTTTTCAAGCACAGATACCTACCATCAGATGAGAGAATGTAAGCATTTTAAAACAAACTATTTTAAAGCTGTGAAAGCAAACATTCTAAGCCACTTTCAAGTTTCTCCTTAAAGACACACGATCAGAAGAGTAACCAGAATTTAGCTCTCGTTTTTCTCAAGTGAACCTGAATTAAAACTTTTCGGACTTCTCTGGTGGTCCACTGGGTTTTGTGAAGATTCCACATGCCTTGGGGCAACCAGGCCTGTCACGACAACTGCTGAGCCTGTGTGCTGCAACTACTGAAGCCCGAACTTCCAAAGCCTATGTTCCCCAACAAGAGACACCTCTGCTTGGGGCAACTAGAGAAAGCCCACATGCAGCAAGGAAGACTCAGCACAGCCCAAAATTAATTAAAAAAAAACTTTAGGATTTGAAAACCGAATAACAAAGTGATAGTAAAATTATATTCCCAGAGTGATACTTTCTTAGATATGAAACTTTCCACAAGGCTTACTGCTGAAGCCATACAGGAGCACAGAGCTAGGTTACCTGAAAGTATACACCTGGTGTGCATAATCTAAGGTGCTGACCACGGTAAGCAGAGAGCCAGGACCCTGCAGAACAGTGCCAAGGCTGCATCTATGGATTTAAAGGCCTGGGAAGCAGACTTGTGGTTGGCGAGTGGGAGGGGAGGAGGGGATGAGTGGAGTCTGGGACCAGCAGATGCAAACTATCACACAGAGGACGGGAGCACAGCAAGGTGCTACTGCACAGCTAAGGTAAGTTATTACCAGCAAGGGTTAAGTTTTGAAAACTTTAGACTCTGGCTCCCCACACAACCCAACTGGCCATTTGTGTCAAAGTCACTGCAGAAAATGTAGACTGGCCTTGCTTTAATTCAGGTGTCAGTAATCTTGACAGGGCCCACCAGGCAAAACTGCTTGCTAGATGGTGGTAAATGGGAACTGGGTGACTTTGGGACAGAGATGCAGGAGAAGGGCCCACAAAGCAGAAGTAAACACTGGGACTCTTTTTTTTCCTTCCTTCCTTTAGAAAAGCAGCTGCATAGCTGACATTTCTTTTAAAGACCCATGTTTACAGACTGCATGAGTTAAGCTCTTCCTTACCTTTCTAAAATAATCGTAGACACATTTACTAATAAATAACATTTACTTTGCAAATTAGAAAAACAAAGGCAACCATGTTTCAGGAATTCAATAGAATATAGCCAGAGATAATTATTTTTGTCTCAGTAGTTTCTCAAATAGTATACATTCTTCCAGGGGGAGAAAGAGAGTATATATTCTTAATAAGTATATTATTTCCAAGTTCCTTTTCCAGCACTGGCAAATAGGTTTTTTGGTTGGCTACTTCATGGTACATCACTTGATTAAATAGAATAAAGCCATTAAAAGTACAGAGCATTGAAAATGATTGAATTGTGTTAAATAAGGAAAGCTAGTCACAAAACATGGTGTACATTCTATCATAAGATAAGCATAAAGGTAAAAAAATTTAAAGTTATAGGCAAGGAGAGAGTGGTTGTTTCAGGGAGGGAGAATTATGGGTGAAAGGATAGCCCTCAGCCTCCACACTTCCCAGCAATGTTGTCCTGCTCATATGTAATTAAACGTGGAGTAAACAAATGACACCCTGCAGAATCTGTCAGTCACCAAGTACTCCGGACTCACCTCTGCATCCACAGCCCTTTGAAGACTCTCTTCATAATGCTCTTTCCCTTTTTTAATACTCTCTTCTATTTTCATTTTCTCATTTGTAAATGTATTCCTGCAAATATTAAAGAAAATAAAAAAAACTAACTGAAAAAAACATAACCAGTGAGCTCACAAAGGGTGAAGTTAAGTTAGTGCTGAAGTCATGCCACAAACAGATAACAGAACATCTTCCAGAGAAAATTCTTGCCCAACATTTGGCTACTTAATACAAGACTCATTATTTGCTCTCTGCAAATGATCAAAGGAAGATGAGAAATTAAAAGTAAGTTACTTGGTGGCAATGCTGTGAAATGGGTTCCCCATTTTTATGAAGTTAGGTGAAGTGTAATTTGATTATGTTAATCAACTACATACTGGCTTCCAGTATGTACAAACATTATTTGCAGTAGTAAAGATTAAAAGGAAAACTTTTTATAGGTTGCTAACAAACTTTCTTTAATAATTTTTTAATTGTAGAGCAACGAACTACAATAGTTGAGACTGTTATTTCAAGTAATGTAAGTTTTTAAAATACATTTTTAGTTTCAGGTTAATTCAAAGGAAATAAAGAGTAATGAACAATGCTAAATTTAGGCTTTTTATACTGACAATGAGAAATAAAAGTAGAAAACATCATAAAATAAAATTACTTAAAGAATAAATTTATTAATATAAATAATAAAACAGAATTTTTAAAAAGAGAAACAATTATTTAAAAGAAACATATAAGCAAAAATATATTTGGATGTCTAACTATATTTAGACTGTGCCTCTGATATTAACATAATAAGATATAAAAATAAACTTAAGCTTAATTTGCCTGATTTCAAGGGACTGATCCAGAAGTAATTCAAGTGCCTTTTCCTTTCCATCGTTTTCCTGTGTATACCTGCAAAAGCATAATCACCAAATTTCAATCAATTTTCAAAGATTTTTAAAAGCACAATCTCACACAGTAAATGCTACATCCATGCAAACATTTCTTGATTTATTTACATTTCATTTCTAGTATCTTCTAAATAGGCAAAGAATTTGGGTCCTTTTCCTTTTGGAAAAATTTCCCTTCTACACCTGGAGGGCAGATCGCCTTTTCTTCCCTCTGCGTTGTGTGTCTGCAGCACAGACTCCATCTCAGTCCTGTGTCAGCAGCACCTCCATCCAGGTGGTTCAACATAGGACAGAGGAATAAGGTGTTGGGTCATCACCAGTGTAACATAGGTTCTCACTCAAAATGAAAACAGCCTTCTATTTTTTAAGCCAGAACCTGAAGTCCAATTACACACACACATACACGCATGCACACAGTAGGATAATTCTTCAAAACCAAGTGTGTAAATCTTTGATTCTTAATAAGCAATGCCCTGTACCAAGAGGGTTCTGCCTCTTTCATGCTCTCCTTCACACCTTTTTAGTCATCTCTACCGGATAAAAACCCATTTTTGCAAACTACCAATTTAAATGCCATTTCAGTTCTTTTGTAAAACAGTTCCTCTAAGTTTTCAACACTGGGTAGCTTTTCATGGAATTTCTGCCTTCCTTCAACAATTATCTCTGACTTGCATCACTGCACCAACCATGAGCTCCTCGTGACCATTCATTTCTTAATGAATACCAACTTGATCTAAAGCATAGAAAAATCAATAAAGTAACCTCATAAACTTTTGTTGTTCTCTAAGAGATCCAAAAAGTTTTAAGATCTAAATATAAAAATTTAGCTTTTTTTGGAAAGTACGAAAAAGCATCAAGAAGCCTATAGCCTGTCTTTAAACTACAACAGAAAAAGGCAAAGAAATACACTAATAAAGTGAAAAGACAATAAAAAATTATTCCTCAGCAGAAATGATTTTTATGATAGCACAGGAAAAAATTTTATCAAGTCTCAGTTTCATTTATTTTGCCTAGTTTGATAGTATGTCTGAACTGAACATATGAAAAAATTAAAATATATGAAAAAATTAAAATATAAATACTCCAGAATATTTGAGTAACTTAAAAATTAAGACTGTACTTGCTCAAACAGTAAGAGGTAAAAAGCTTTTTAGATTTCCATAAATGTGTTCTTCTAATGAAACTTTGAGCAAAATCAAAATTACATGACATATGCAGTATTTTCCGTTTTATCATGCTTTATAAATGACTACTTAAAAACTGTCCAAAGGGTAAGGTTAGCAATACGCATAATGAAATTCACCTGATCACAGGGCACAGCAAGTGGACAAAACGTAAACGCCCTGAACAGTGAGTGTGGTCAGTGGAGCCCCCAGGGAACCACGCCTCCCCTTATTAACGCCCTTCAATCTGGATCAGGCCTGCAACTTGCCCGAAACAACAAAATGTGGCAGAAGTGATGCTGACAGTTCCGGGCCTGAAGCTTCAGAGGGCCTGGCAGCTTCTACCTGTGCACTCTTGGAAGCTCTTAGCCATCACACAGGAGGTGTGGCTACTGTGCTGGAGATAAAAGTCGCCTGAAGAAGTCATGTGGAGAGGAAGAAGCCCTGAAACTGCATAGAAAGAGGCCAAAATATTTCAGCCAACTCCCAGCTAAACGCAGCCACAGGGGGGACCACTGACAAGACCAGCAGAAGGGTGGCCGAGCCAAGACAGCCCAGAATGCAAGATCCGGATCAAATTAAAATTAATTACTTTAAGCCAGCAAGCTTCAGGTATTTTGTTCAACAGTAGGTAGCAATTAAGCTGAGGAGTCATATAGTTATTTAGGGCAACAAGGGTTAGGAATGGATCACACAGAATCTTAAAACAAACCTAGCCCATCTGACAACTGCTTAAATGCATATTACTGAATGCTTCGTATTACAGGACCAAATTTTACTAATTTAAAGATTCAGGGTGGAAGTAATAAATAGAATGATCACCACAGAATTTTGGTGCTGGAAAGAACCTTAGATCTAGACAAGTTCCCTCATTTTATAACAAAGAAAAGGGGTCGAAGATAATGTTCAGAGAAAGAGGTGGTGTTCAGACCAGAAGTAAGTTCTTGGACTTGCAGTCCTACTTTTATTTATGTATAAATATGAGAGGTTTAGAAAAAGCTGTAGGTAAGATAATTCCCAACAGATGTTCTTTCAAATGAAATGAGAATAGTGTCTAAAATTTTCACTTTACTTGATAGTCTGAAACTGAATACCAGAAAGGATAAAATAACCCAAAATATACCCAAATTAAAAATAAATGAAAATCATTGTCTTTCAAGTGTTACTCACATTTTGCTGGCATTTAACACCTTTTTCATTTTCTTCTTCAGTGCCTTTAGTCTTTCTTGGATTTCTTTTTTCTCCTGTTCCCATTTTTTAATTTCCTTGTTCAAATCTTCAAGGAACCAATCTAGTTCTGTCTTTGAGATCTAAAAACATTTCAGAAAGTATCTAAATAAATGGGAATATTTACTTTTTTTCTTTTTAAAAAGAGCTCAAGAGACTAGTGTTGCGGTGGTGAACCAGCTTAACCAATGACTACAGTTCCTCGGAACACACACTCAGGAGCTGGCTGTACATGCTACTCCTGCTGAGCTTGGGACAAGAAGTCACACAATACACAGCCTCAGCCCTCAAACGAGGACAGGCAGAGACACGGCCGATGCTCTGGTACTCAGGAAGGGATTCTGCAAATCAGTACAATTTGATCTCTGTCTTCAGAGATGGGGTGTCACATGGAGAATGGATTCCAAGTAGTGGGCATGGAGAGGCAGAAGGTTAGAAGAGAAAGGCATGTCTGTACGGAATCTGTATGGAATAGTACGAGGTGGATGTTAGGACCTCAGGCGCCTGGGACACCTTGGGATAAAATGATCAGGGGCCTTATGAGCAATGCTGAGGAGTGTGGACCTCATCCTGCAGACAACAGGAAGCCAGTGAAGGCTCTTCAGCAGGGTTGTAAGATGATGAGATTCTTATTTTAGAAAAATAATTGAAAGACACAGAGGCAGATCAGGGGAAAGAGGGTACATAAAGGTTAGACAAGAACAGCAGCTTTCTCGTTTTCTTGACTCTCTCTGATACTTTCTTACTGCGGTCCACAACAGCAAACACATTCTAATCATGATCCCCAGCGTTATGTACATACATCTATGCACCGATATACACACGCAGCTGAAAACACTACCTTTGCTTTGAGATGTTTTCCTATATTTTTATTCTATTATTAAGAACAATTTTAGTCACCATCATTAAACTGACGTCACAGCCCATTAGGAATTATAACCTTTAATGTCAAATACTCTGTATTAGAAGAAGATAAAATCTCATTGCACTAGCCCAGGTGAGAGACAATGAGGATGACAGAGAAAACTAAAGGGATGATAAAAAGAAAGAAGGGACACTTTAGAAGACTAGGATGGATAACAAGACCCTTATCATGTGGATATATGAGGTAAAGTGGAAGGCGACAGAATCTCTATCCTGGATGAATAACTAAACAAAATTCTATTAACAAAATGGGAGACTATGGAAGATATACAGGAGAGAAATATCAACCTAGATAAGTATTTTAAAATAAATTTGAGTAAACAATAAAATATATATTAAGAACTCAATAATTTTGAACCTGCAATTATTTTGATGGGACAGAGAAGAAGTGTATAGGTGTCTGACAAAGACTATACATCCAAGGAATGAAATACTAAATTGAAATAACAAATAACCACCTTTTAACACAACCACAGAGAAAGAGTAACTTATTTCTAAGTCCTGTTGATTTACACATCTGCCAACAGGCTCTTCTAGCACAGGTTAAGCACACCATCAAGTCAGGTGTGTTTTGCTCCCCAAACACCTTTCCCAACATGGGAAACTCCCACCTATTAACATACTACAATTTCAAAGTTCATTCACCAGTTCATTGGCTGTAACTTGGAATGCACTTCCCCATAGAAACCTATATTAGAAACACCAGTTAAACAGCCAACATTTCTCTTCCAAGAAGCTCTCAGTTCCATTTGTAAGCTGAACAAAATGAGGTCTACAGTGTTAAAGAGGGCACATTCCCAGACCATGAGTCTATTTGATTGAGGAAGAAATAAATCTCCACAGGGGTGCTGGAGCAGAACTTGCGATGCTGGAGAGACACAGAGGAAAGCGAAGGCTACCCTCTGAGACAGGTTTGAAAAGATTCATGTCCATCTTCACAGCCTCCTGCCTTCCTTCTGGTTCCACCCACTGGGGGCCCTTCCTTACTCTGCACTCTCGAGTTTCTCTGGACCCCTGACTTCACCCCCGCAAGTTGAGGGCCTGCCCAGCACCCAGGCACACTTCCACAACGACTCTCCTCTCCTTCCTTTTCAATCTCTCACCTGGAGCGCGTCTGAAGGCAGCACAGTGCTAAAAAGACCCACTTCAACTCGTCTGGAAGTAGTCACACTTCACTCTTTAGCTTGAGTGATTCTCTAATCTACACAGAGTCTGCACGCATGTTTTATTTGGCAAGTCCAATACTTGTTTGTTTGCTTTTTAAAGTACAAATGTGTTATCTCTGCCTGGTGATAAAGGCTGTGGGGCTGCGATATCTGTCAGAATTTCAGGCCATGTGACAAAGACAAGTGAAACGCTGTATCTTGAGGCTCTGGATGGCTAAGTACACCACCACCTGAGACACGGCCTTCTCCGTCAGCTATCTTGCCCTAAGGGCTGCCTTTTGGAACTTCTTCTGAACCTATGAATTCTCTAAAAGTTTCATTCCAGTGTTTCGTAGTGCATCTCTTCCATGTTAGCAGACAGGTAGTGTACATGCTTGTAAATGCCAGTTATTTATAAATAAAATAAACTCTGGACTACTGTTTCTAACCATTACTGTGAGAGTCAGGATGGAGCAATATTTACAAGAAACTAAAAAAAGAAATTTAAACTTTAATATTTTCCAGTTTGAAATTCTACTAGTATCAACAACTGCTTACTGGTATCTCAATTTCATTTTTGCTTTAGGGATCCTTTCACGTCCCACCTCTGACCAGGTTCCCTATAATTTGACCTTCCTGCTTAGGCTTAGAACGTGGCCAGGTCACTGAGGACAAGGGTTCAGCCACAGAAACTCAGAGTCTCCTCCTGCAGCGAGGACAGGGTACCCTGGAGCCAAGCTACACAGATTCCCTGGGAAATAACGGCTTTGAGTCAAAACGGGCACCGGCTTAGAAAAACATTCCGCCCTTGTCAGCTTTAGACACCAGGGTTTCGGATATTCCTGGCAAGCAGATTCAATACCATGAATGTACCTTTGACCAGCCCAGGTCCCTCATGAATTTCAAGTCCTGCCTCAGGAGTAGGTTTGACTTCAGCGACCTTGAGATGTGCAGGTCAACTGTTTTTAGGAAGAAGAGGTTCAACAGTTTGGTGACATTTCCTGCAGCCTGGGGACAGATCAACTCACACTTCCCTTGCTGCAACCTTGCTGATCTTGAATTTGCTGAGTCACTACTGTGATGGAGGTGACCACCATGCTTACCTGGCCTCACGAAGAGGGTGCTACAAAAAGTCCTGGAAGATCGGCACAGAGCCTGAAACTTAAGGAGCATTGATATAAATCTGTCAAATGAAAGAATGAGTGCTACCTTCCACTACATACTACCAGTAAATAAAGTAACAATCATCATAGGACATACAAGCCTGATGACCTTTCCATAGGCTGATGGAATATGAAGGCACAATTCAGTAAACTCAGTTCTGTAGGGCCCAAGTACACACCATTGGGTAACACTGGCAGAGCTCCTGGTCTGCACACTAGATCCATGGATGGCTAAGAGACAGTCCTCACTCGCAGGGGGAGGATAGTGGGGGAAATATGCATGAAAGATAATTACTATACCATACACAAAAAATTAACTCAAAGTGGATCACAGGCCTAAGTGAGGGAGCTAAAACTATAAAACTCTATAGATCATAGGAGTAAATATTGCTGATCTTGAGTTTGACAGTGGTTTCTCAGCTATCACATCAAAAGCGTAAGAAACAAAAGAAAAATTAGAGAAACTCGATTACACTGAAAATTTAGAACTTGTGTGTTGCAAATGATAACATCAAGAAAGTGAAAAGACAACCCACAGAATGGGGCATAGGAGAAATAAACCTGCAAATATGGAAGATGAGAGAAAATATTTCTAAATAATATATTTGATAAAGTTGTACCTAGAATACATATATAAATAAGTGTGTGTGTGTGTGTATATATTAAAGACTCTTAATTCAATATAAAAAACAAAAAATCCAATTAATAAGTGGGCAAAGGATTAAAACAGACATGTCTTGCACTTTCCAAATATATAAAAATAGACATTAAACACATATAAGATGCTCAACACCATTAGCCTTTGGGGAAACACAAATCAAAACTACAACGAGGAACCACTTTACACCCATTAGAAGAGCTAAAATAAAAAAGTTGGATGATAGAAAGTGTTAATGAGAACACAGAGAGATTGGATCCCTCATACACTGCTGGTGGGAATATAAGATGGTGCAGGTGTTTTAGAATAGTCTGGTAGTTTCTCAAACTCTTAAATATGGAGTTAACAGATGACCTACCATTTCCATTCCTAGGTATACATCCAAAAGAAATGAAAACATGTGTCCACACAAAAACTTGTACTCAGATATTCTAAGTGTTGTTTGTAACAGTCAAAAAATGAAAAGAATTCAAATGTTCATTTACAGATGAATGGGTTAATAAAATGTGATACAGCATACGATGCAATATTATTCAGCAGTAAAAAGGAATGAAGCACTGATCCATGTTATATGGATCGATTACATGGATGGACCTTGAAAACGTTAAGCTAAGTGAAAGAAGGCACTCACACGTATAGTTAAATGTGATGCCATCTATATAAAACACTCAGAATGGGCAAATCCACAGAGTAAATCAGTGGTTGTCAAGGGCTGAGGGAGGGAGAACAGGGAGTGACTGGCAGTGGTTAGACTTCTTTTGGGGTGATAAAAACGTTCTAAACGTGGATTGCAGTGATGGCTACACAACTCTGCACCTATACTGGAAACACTGACTACACACTTTAAAGGGGTGAATTCTATGGCATGTGAACTACATCTCAATAAAAATGTTAACAAAATGATAATTACTGTCTAAAACAGCGAGGTGGTCATTATCACTACCGCATTAACAAAGGCCTCTAACCAAGGCTGAGGTTCTGTCAGTGACTGCTTGCTCCACAGAGTGACGCCTGAGTTGGACGCAAGGATGAGGCGTGAGCCAGGCACAGGGATGGAGAAGGCCCTTGAGGCGGAAGGACCAGTGCTGGGAAGAAGTCCAGAAGTGAGAAAACCACACGACAAGCTCCACTACCCGTTAAGTGTACAGGACGATGCAGAGAACCGGCAGAGAAGAAGCTGGAGATGGAGTAACAACCAACCACAGGGGGGTTTCAAGCTCGTGGTGACTGCTGAGAGTTCACGAGTTACGGCGCAAACCTACTGTGGCAGAGGGATGGCACACACAGCCCATCCTGCACCCTCCCCCCATCTACACCCTCCGACATGGGACCCTGGAGTTCCCTTCACTCAGGAGCGAGCCTTTCCCCACCCCTTGATCCTCGGCCGGCTATGGGACTTGCTTTGCCGGATGGGGTATTAGCAGGGCTGGTTCTTGCTTGCCCTTGGACTCACACTGAAAAATGAAAGACACACGGAACAGAAGGAGTTGCTCCTGCTGCCCCAGCTGAGGCCTCTATAGATCAGTCTATAGCCAGATGACCCCAATATGTGAGCAAGCACAGCCAAGAACAGCGGAGCCCTAGCTGATCCAAAGGTGAAGCCTCCAGCCAAGCTGAGTCAGGATCAGCTCACAGACTCGCACATGTGATATTTATTGTCATGTATCACTGAGATTTTTACTCAGCATTACTGTGGCATCAGTTAACCGGAAATGTTTTTCAACTGACTGTGGAACCGATGTTTTCTTAATGGATCTGAGCCTGACACTCACCACCTGTTCTCCTGCACTTACTGCTGGTGCAACTTGGAGCAAGACACCTTAGTGAGTCCAGCCTACATTTCCTCATCAGTATAATGGAGACAATGCTACATACTGGAATACTAGTGCACTAGAATTGCTTTCAGATTTAATAAAATAATATAGCTAAAACATTTACGACTGAGTATGGCACATAACATGAGCTCCATAAATGCTAGATTAGAAAAGAGCTGAACTTGGCAAGGACCATGACTGAATAGGACCACACCTCTCTGCAGAGGTGGGCTGAGGAAGTTTGGGTAGGCAGGAACCCAAGATTCTGTTGAAACAGCACAAAATTTCAGATTCTACTCCATAAATTCATCTAGGCCAAAATTATTTTGACTGTTTTAACAGTCAATGCTAACTAAATACCCATCTTAGCTACAAGCAAATCTCATTAAAGCACCTTAAGAACATATGACCTTCAAAAGATGGAGAGTGACTGCCTAATGGGAATACAGCTTCCTTTTGGAGTGATGAAAACAATTCTGGCATTAGATGGTGGTGGTGATTACATGACATGGTGAATATATTGAAAACAACTTAACTGTATACTTTATAATGGCTAAATGTGAACTTTACCTTAATAAAACAAAACAGAAGGCTTCCCTGGTGGTCTAGTGGTTAAGAATCGCCTTGCAATGCAGGGGACATTGGTTTGATCCCTGGTCCAGGAAGACCTGACATACCTCCAGGCAACTAAGTCTTTGTGCCACAAATAATGAACCTGTGCTCTGGAGCCCAGGAACCACAACTACCGGAGCCCTAAGCGCTGCAAAAAGAGAAGCCACTACGATGAGAAGCCCGCGTACCACAACTAGAGGTAGCCCCCGCTTGCTGCAACTAAAGAAAGCCAGTGCAGCAATGAAGACCCAGTATGGTTAAAAAAAAAAAAAGAAAGAAAGAAAGAATTTTTAAAAGAGAGAGAGAGAACATATGCCCCTGAGCAATACAGGAACCAGTTATGACCTGTCAGTTCCAAGTTCAGTTCAGTTCAATTCAGTCGCATCTGACTCTTTCGAACCCCATGGACTGCAGCACACCAGGCCTCCCTGTCCACCACCAGCTCCAAAAGTTTACTCAAACTCATGTCCATTGACTTGGTGATGCCATCCAACCATCTCATCCTGTCGGTCCCTTCTCCTCCTGCCCTCAATCCTTCCCAGCATCAGGGTCTTTTCCAATAAGTTAGTTCTTCGCATCGGGCGGCCAAAGTACTGGAGTTTCAGCTTCAGTATCAGTCCTTTCAGTGGATATTCAGGACTGATCTCTTTTAGGATGGACTGGTTGGATCTCCTTGCAGTCCAAGGGAACCATAGTTCAAAGGAATCAATTTTTCAACACTCAGCTTTCTTTATAGTCTCTGATACATCCATACATGACCACTGAAAAAGCCACAGCTTTGACTAGGTGGACTTTTGTTGGCAAAGTAATGTCTCTGCTTTTTTAATATGCTGTCTAGGTTGATCGTAACTTTTCTTCCAAGGAGCAAGCGTATTTTAATTTCATGGCTACAATCACCATCTGCAGTGATTTTTGGAGGCCCCCAAAATAAACTTTGTCACTGTTTCCATGGTTTCCCATCCATTTCCCATGAAGTGATGGGACCAGATGCCCTGATCTTAGTTTTTTGAATGTTGAGTTTTAAGCCAACTTTTTCACTCTTCTTTTTCACTTTCATCAAGAGGCTCTTTAGTTCTTCACTTTCTGCCAAAAGGGTGGCGTCATCTGCATATCTGAGGTTATTGATATTTCTCCCGGCAATCTTGATTCCAGCTTGTGCTTCATCCAACCCAGCGTTTCTCATGATGTACTCTGCATGCTGCTGCTGCTGCTAAGTCGCTTAGTCGTGTCCGACTCTGTGCGACCCCATAGATGGAAGCCCACCAGGCTCCCCCATCCCCGGGATTCTCCAGGCAAGAACACTGGAGTGGGTTGCCATTTCCTTCTCCAGTGCATGAAAGTGAAAAGTGAAAGTAAAGATGCTCAGTCATATCCTAGTCTTAATGACCCCATGGACTGCAGTCTACTAGGCTCCTCCGTCCATGGGATTCTCCAGGCAAGAGTACTGGAGTGGGTTGCCGTTGCCTTCTCCAATGATGTACTCTGCATAGAAGTTAAATAAGCAGGGTGACAATATACAGCCTTGACATACTCCTTTTCCTATTTGGAACCAGTCTGTTGTTCCATGTCCAGTTCTAACTGTTGCTTCCTGACCTGCATACACGTTTCTCAAGAGGCAGGTCAGGTGGTCTGGTATTCCCATCTCTTTCAGAATTTTCCAGTTTGTTGTGATCCACACAGTCAAAGGCTTTGGCATAGTCAATAAAGCAGATGTTTTTCTGGAACTCTTGATTTTTCGATGATCCAGCAGTTGTTGGCAATCTGATCTCTGGTTCTTCTGCTTTTTCTAAAACCAGCTTGAACATATGGAAGTTCATGGTTCATGTACTGCCAAAGCCTGGCTTGGAGAATTTTGAGCATGTTTTTACTAGCGTGTGAGATGAGTATAATTGTGCGGTGGTTTGAGCATTCTTTGGCATTGCCTTTCTTTGGGATTGGAATGAAAACTGACCTTTTCCAGTCCTGAGGCCACTGCTGAGTTTTCCAAATTGGCTGGCATATTGAATGCAGCACTTTCATAGCATCATTACAAGTTCACTTCAGTCGCTCAGTCGTGTCCGACTCTTTGCGACCCCATGAATCACCGCATGCCAGGCCTTCCTGTCCATCACCATCTCCTGGAGTTCACTCAAACTCACGTCCATCGAGTCGGTGATGCCATCCAGCCATCTCATCTTCTATCGTCCCCTTTTCCTCCTGCCCCCAATCCCTCCCAGCATCAGAGTCTTTTCCAATGAGTCAACTCTTCGCATGAGGTGGCCAAAGTACTGGAGTTTCAGCTTTAGCATCATTCCTTCCAATGAACACCCAGGGCTGATCTCCTTTAGAATGTGGATCTCCTTGCAGTCCAAGGGACTCTCAAGAGTCTTCTCCAACACCACAGTTCAAAAGCATCAATTCTTTGGCACTCAGCTTTCTTCACAGTCCAACTCTCACATCCATACATGACCACAGGAAAAACCATAGCCTTGACTGGATGGACCTTTGTTGGCAAAGTAATGTAATGTCTCTGCTTTTGAATATGCTATCTAGGTTGGTCATAACTTTCCTTCCAAGGAGTAAGTGTCTTTTAATTTCATGGCTGCAATCACCATCTGCAGTGATTTTGGAGCCCCTCAAAATAAAGTCTGACACTGTTTCCACTGTTTATGAGTCAGCTCTTCACATGAGGTGGCCAAAGTATTGGAGTTTCAGCTTCAGCATCAGTTCTTCCAATGAACACCCAGGACTAATCTTTAGAATGGACTGGTTGGATCTCCTTGCAGTCCAAGGGACTCTCAAGAGTCTTTCCAACACCACACTTCAAAAGCATCAATTCTTTGGTGCTCAGCTTTCTTCACAGTCCAACTCTCACATCCATACATGACTACTGGAAAAACCATAGCCTTGACTAGACAAACCATTGTTGGCAAAGTAATATCTCTGCTTTTGAATATGCTATCTAGGTTGGTCATAACTTTCCTTCCAAGGAGTAAGTGTCTTTTAATTTCATGGCTGCAATCACCATCTGCAGTGATTTTGGAGCCCCTCAAAATAAAGTCTGACACTGTTTCCACTGTTTCCCCATCTATTTCCCATGAAGTGATGGGACCAGATGCCATGATCTTTGTTTTCTGAATGTTGAGCTTTAAGCCAACATTTTCCCTCTCCTCTTTCACTTTCATCAAGAGGCTTTTTAGTTCCTCTTCACTTTCTGCCATAAAGGTGGTGTCATCTGCATATCTGAGGTGACTGATATTTCTCCTGGCAATCTTGATTCCAGCTTGTGCTTCTTCCAGCCCAGCGTTTCTCGTAGTGACAATATACAGCCTTGACATACTCCTTTTCCTATTTGGAACCAATCTGTTGTTCCATGTCCAGTTCTGACTGTTGCTTCCTGACCTGCATATAGGTTTCTTAAGAGGCAGATCAGGTGGTCTGGCATTCCCATCACTATATGTTATGTTTTATGAGTAAGTTAGCTATCTACACATTTAAGAATACAAATGAAGATAGATTATCTTTTGTCTGAAATAAAGAGGTATGCTTAAAGGAGAGGTTCAATTACAAAAGCTCATGCAGTATTTCTATAGACCATGGAGCGATCATATAGTCTGGATATGTGTGGGGCAAAGACATAAAATGGTTTTTGTGGTACAAAGCCTCCTCAAAGAAATCAGAACAATGCTTGACACCTGAGGGTAAAGAAGGCTGAAATCTCTCTGCATCTACCTGGAAACAATCTATCACTCATCTTGTTACATAAAATTATTACTTTTTTTAAAGTATGCATTTGCACTTGGACACTCTTTTGGCTGATATCACTCTCCCTTGTGGTCCTTGAAGATGAGAAGCTGACTCACACCAGAGTATCACAGTTCCCAGTTAGGCCAGGTGCCCCCAGATGATCCTGGGCTGTCTTTTCACAGTCTCTGGTCACAGATCCTTAGAAATCCTAGACACTAGGAATGGATAAAAGAGATGTGGTACATATACAGAGTGGAATATTACTCAGCCATCAAAAGTGAACTAATGCCATTTGCAGCAATGTGGATGGAACTACAGATTATCATACTAAGTGAAGTAACAGAAAAAGACAAATACCATGTGATATAATCTATACGTGGAATCTAAAAAGATAATACCAATGAATTTATTTGCAAAACAGATACAGACTCACAGACTTCAAATACAGACTTTTGGTTACCAAAAATGAAAGGCAGAGAGAAGAGGGATAAATTAGGATTGAGGGATTAACAGGTATGCACTACTGTATATGAAATAAATAACCAACAGGGACCTACTGTAGAGCACAGGGAACTCCACTCAATATTCTGTAATAACTTATACGGGATACAAACCTGAAAAATAGATATATGTATAGTATATGCATATGTATACCTGAATTGGACTCCCAGGTGATGATAGTGGTTAAGAACCTGCTGCCAATGCAGGAGATATAAGAGACCCAGGTTCAGCCCCTATGTTGGGAAGATCCCCTGGAGGAGGGCACAGAAACCCACTAAAGTATTATTGCCTGGAGAATCCCCATGAACAGAGGAGCCTGGCGGTCTACAGTCCATGGGGTCACATACAGTCAGATACAAGTGAAGCAGTTTAGCACACATACACATAACTCAATCACCTGGCTCTGCAGCTGAAACTACACAACACTGTAGCTCAACAATACTCCAAACAAAATAAAAATTAAAAGGAAAAGAAATCCTAAACACCGAAAAAACCCACAATACCTCATCTCCACATGTGATTCTAAACAAAAACAACATCCATTTATAAGATAGCATCTAAAAAGTTCTGCTTTTCCTTTTGACACTTTTTTGTTTTTCTTTCTTTCTCCTTTCTCTCTCCCTCCCTTTGGTTTATTTTTTCCTTTCTTTCTATTGAATTCTCTCAAAATATATTTTTAAAAATTCCCCTGCTATGCTAGTGCCCTAAATATGTACTTGTTAACCAGTCTATTTGGTTATTCAACACTCCATTCAAAAGAACATACCTCAAAATGTCCCTGCTGAAGCCCCTACAAGCCATCTCTAGTATAAATTTCAATATTATGTCTAAATGTCTCTGCTCACTCAATTCATGAAATGAGTCCACTGATGCTCTTTTCTTCTTCCTTCAAAAGGGAAAAGAAACCAAATGAAATGCATAAATCTGGTTGGAATCATTGGCAACAATAAAAAGGTATTTTAGGGGTAACTGAGTGACTGATTAGAGACCCAAATTTAGATATTATTGGATTAAATTTCTTAGAAATTATACTGGTATTGTGATTATATAGGAAATGTTCTCATCAGTAGGAAGTGTATGCTGAAATATTTAGGGGTTTACTGTCACTATAATGCTATTTGTAACTTGCAAGTTGTTCAGCAAAAAAAGAAAAAGTGTGTGTTATATATATATATATAGAGAGAGAGAGAGAGGAAGGGAAAGACAAAAATAGAGATAGAGAATGCCAAAGTGTGACCAAAATGTGTAAAATATTTACTTTTCTTTCAACTTTTCTATAGGGGAGAAACCACATAATCATTTAAAGTAGAATGCCAAGTATCAGAAAAGACACAGTTGATATTATACGGAGCTAATATTCTGGGGTTTTCCATAGTCTGTAAGAGAGCTAGAGGATTATAGTTTTGATTCATTAGATTCATCAAAGAAATCTGAGACTTAAATATCATTTCAGTCATTTTAAGTCATTTAGATAAACGAATTTAAGCACACATGTGTGTGTGCTCAGTTGTAACAGACTGTTTGCAAACCCATGGACTGTAGCTCACCAGCCTCCTCTCTCCATGGGATTTCCCATGCAAGAATACTGGAGTGGAGTGCCATTTCCTACCCTAGGGGATCTTTCCGACCAAGGATCCAACTTATGTCTCCTGAATTGGCAGGCAGATTTTTTACCACTGCAACACCTGGAAAAACCGCTTAAGCACAACACATAAGCACACAAAGACAAGTTCAAAAGCCCTGCAATCACTGTCCAAATGCCCATTGCTTTCTGAGGAGATCCAGCTCTTTAAAAGCTAGCTAACTGGTTTTCTTTTGATGACTCTCTTTTACAACATCAGCTTTCTAGGAGCTCAGAAACTGCTAAAAATCAATAAAGCAATATTTTTTTTTACTCTTCCACTCAATAAAATATTGTTGCTTCTTTTAGTCATCCAATTATTAAAAATTTAGTGACTGCCTGCTCTGAGCCAGGGCCAGTGTTAGACTCAGAACATACAAAAAATTCATGAACTCTGCCCTCAAGGAGTTCAGGGTCACCTGGAGAGGCAGTTGTATGACACATGATCAGAAAATACTGTAAAAAATACTGTAATTATGGTACATATAAGCTGCTTTGGGATCACAGAGTAACAAGCTGTCTACTGCTTGGAGGATGGATAATGGTAGTGAGGAATCAGAGGATAAACATTCAATAACAAACAATAACCATAACAGCAACAATGATTGTGGTCCTAGACCAGGAAAGTTTATAATAACTGTACTTAAGAAGAGGTAGAGGGGGGCTTCCTTGGTGGCTCAGTGGTAAAGAGTCTGCTTGCCAAAGCAGGGGACATGGGCTCTATCCCTGATCTGGGAAGAAACAATGTGCGTTGGAGGAACTAAGCCCATCCACCAGAGCTACTGAGCCTATGCTCTTGAGCCTGTGAGCTGCAAATACTGAAGGCTGTGTGCTTAGAACTTGTGTTCTGCAACAAGAGAAGCCACTGCAATGAGAAGCCTGCATACCACAAGTAGAGAGTAGCCCCCATTCTCCCCCCAAAAACCTGTGTAGCAACATAAATCTATTATCAGTTCAGTTCAGTCGCATAGTCGTGTCCGACTCTTTGCGACCCCATGAATCGCAGTACGCCAGGCCTCCCTGTCCATTACTACGAACAAGGGTACTTTAAGAACAACAGGAGATTCTGGCTTTACAATTGCTATTTTCCTCTGGCAGGGAACAGAGAATTAGCTAGGCTAATTATTAAAGGCCATTTCTAGCTCATGAAAATCAAACTCCATCAGCTACACACAATAGCTAGCCCAGATGTTTACTGATGCTTTGTAAATGCTCAGCATTCTTCAAATGCTTTGTAAATAAGTTATTTTTCTCAACAAGGCACTACAGCATTCTGGGTGGGGCAATTCTTTCCCCTACTATACTTATCTTGAGCCACTCCCCCATCCCCTTGCAACTATCCCCTGTGAGTCCTCACAAAACTATGAAGTATAGCTTGTATTATTAATGAGGAAACTGAGGGTCAAAGAGACTAAGTAAATTATTTTAGGTGCTTAAGCCACTAAGTGGTGGGGCTGAGGTCACCAGTCAGGCAGTCTGACTGTACTGCCCGAGTTCTTCAGCATGGTTTGCTACAGCTTGCCTCTCTCTTCTCTATAAAGCTTGCATCTAATTACAGCTAAATGTGGAATCAAGAAAATTTAAGTAAAAATACTAACTCATAACCTTAGTGATCGAGAGAGTCAAAGGCCAAGGGAAAGATCAACAAAAGCAAAAATTTATATTTAAAAAAGATTTTTCTATGAGTGAATTATGAGCATAATTGTAATTAATAAAGAAAATCACAGCTAAATCTCACTTGCTCTTCTCTATAAACAACTTAAGGAACTCAGGTGAACAATTTATCCTGAAAGGAAACTGGTATACATTTTGCCTGGAAAGTCTAATAGCCTAACAGGTCTGCAATTTGAGGGACTGAACAATGGCTCTTTTTAAAAAATGGACTGTAAAATCACAGCTAAATCTCACTTGCTCTTCTCTATAAACAACTTAAGGAACTCAGGTGAACAATTTATCCTGAAAGGAAACTGGTATACATTTTGCCTGGAAAGTCTAATAGCCTAACAGGTCTGCAATTTGAGGGACTGAAAATGGCTCTTTTTAAAAAATGGACTGCCATGTCGATGTGTAGCAAAACGAATACAGTATTGTAAAGCAAAACAAACTAAAAAAATAAAAATTAATTAAAAAAAAAAAAAGGACTGATTACTCTTAAGCACAACCCCATGGAACCAGGCCCAGAGTCTCAACAAAGTTAAGAAGTAAGTCAAGAGCCCAAGCCCACTGGTTAAAGCTGCTGCTCTCTCACAGCTCTCCTCCCTGGGTGCTCATTTACTGTACATTTCTTGGTCCCATGTACAAAGAAGTCTTGATGAACTGCACAAACACAGGACCCAGTCAAACCAGGAGCTTATAAAGCTGGACAAGCCTCTACCAGAAAGAAAGGAACCTCACTCACCAGAAAGTGAAATGTGAAAGTGAAAGTTGCTCATTGTGTCCATCTCTTTGCAATCCCATGGACTATAGAGTCCATGGAATTCTCTAGGCCAGAATACTGGAGTGGGTAGCCTTTCCCTTCTCTAAGGGATCTTCCCAACCCAGGGACTGAACCCAGGTCTCCCTGATCTGGCAGGCGGATTCTTTACCAGCTGAGCCACAAGGAAGTCCAAGAATACTGGAGTGGGTAGCCTATCCCTTCTCCAGCAGATGTTCCCGACCCAAGGTCTTCTGCATTGCAGGCAGATTCTTTACCAACTGAGCTATCAGGGAAGCCCTCACTCACCAGATGATCACCTCAAATCAAGTGGTTGTGTCTGCATCTGTCTGCATCACTTAATTGGGTAGACACAGGCATTCTCATACGGTTTCATTAAAACTGAATTTTCCTGGTACAATACGAAGTTTACAACAATGTTTTGTTCTGTTAAGTCCCCCAAGTAGCTTATCCAAATTAGCGTTCTATGATTCTCTGTGAAAGGTTTTACTTTTGTTCATATTCCCCTCTTCCTAATCAGGAAGATTTCATTCAGCTGGGCAACTGAGCAGAAAGGCTGGTTCCTTCTAATTTTTCAAATCTCCCCAGTCTCATCCCAAGTGAAAACATGTCCTAAGAGTGTTATAATGGTCAGCTCTACGAAACAACCCTTTTCTTCTGGGTATACTTAAATATCAACAAGTAAGTTTATTGATTAAGGTCCCACAGCTAATTTTCTTCTATTTAATATGTGACCTCAGCTAATGACTCAGACTTCTGGAACAAATTCTTCCTTTCTTAAATGGACTAACAGACCCTTTTCACCTCTGTACAAAGACTTCAGTTTTTACAACCTAACTAAACAATAGCCAGAAGACCCGAATAGACATTTTGCCAAAGAAAACATTAAGATGGCCAACAGGCACATAAAAAGATGCTCAATATCATTCTTCATGAGAGAAAGGCAAATCAAAACCACAGTGAGGCCTTCCCTGGTGGTCCAGTGGGAAAGAATCCACTTGCTGATGCAGGGGGCGTGGATTCAGTCTCTGGTCCAGGACGGTTCCACGTGCCGCAGAGCAACTAAGCTGGTGCGCCACACCACCTGTGCCCTAGAGCCTGTGCAACCACAGAGAGAAGCCTGAGCATTGCAGTGCAGAGCAGCCCCTGCTCTCCACAACCAGAGAAAGCCCACGTGCAGCAATGAAGACCTAGCGCAACCAAAAACAAACAAAACAAATTTGAAAATTAAAAAGAGAGTAATAATCTAACCCTATAAAACGGGAGCAATTATTACCCAAACTACAGAACTAAAGCAGGGATGTTACACACACACCACACACACCAGTCTGCCCAAGAACAGAGCTAGTGTAGAATGAAGCCTGGATCTGAACCCAGTCTGTCTGTCTCCAGGCCTCATACGTGGAACCTCTAGTGCTACACCACTACTCTCACTATAAAGAAGAATTTAATTTGGAACCTACCAGGAAATAGTTCTAGCTAATCAAGGAAACCAAGTTACAAATAAATGAAAATTCAGATTCATAGCCTTTTTCTTACATGACAACTTGTAGAGGTTGTAAAACACTGCAAATAAAAACACTGTCACTCTAACGTCATAAAAACTGTGAAATAGGCAACAGTGAGAAAGAATCCTTTGTTAGCCAGCAACGCAGTAGCTCAGCTAACAGAGGCTACACAGGCACAATTCTCTGAATGATGCCGCATGCTACTGAAAAGAAGTTTCAGAAAGGATTACCTTATTCTCTTCAACGTTCCTTTTCAACTTTTCTTCCAAGTCCTTGGTTTCTTCTGAGCACTTGACATTGCTGTCTTCATAATTTTCACATGCTTCCTTAAGCTGCTCTTGTAAAACCTGGTACTCCTTTTCAACCTGTGAAATACCCCCCTACAAATATAATACAAAATTACCTGTTAAAAGTAGTTTTAAAAGCCTATTTCTGATCTTGTTCTGATAAACAAAAGAAGATATAAGGCAGACAAAAATTTACAAGGAAAATGTCATAATAATTCAAGAATTTAAAATCCCTTACAATGTTTAGAAAGTCAGCTCTTTTTAAAAATAGTTATTCATATTACTGGAATTCATAAGGAAACTTTCCAATATGCACCATAATTAGCTCTGAATATTTGTTTTAGAAGGGTTCAGTATTAAATAGTCTGATATGACTGTCATCCTCCACAATTGACATCAAGAACTACTTACTGGCTTTAAGAATCGCAAATATTATGCATGTATTAGATATGAATAGGACATATTAGTTTTGGCCCTACTTTTATAGCGTTTCAAATCGACAGTTGCTGATTATTTTTAAAAGATGACTTAAATTATTATCAAGAAATTATTTTCAGTTATGTAACTGTCTCCTGGACAGCTTTAAAAGAAGCAAACAGAAGTCATACTGTACTGTAAAATGCTGGCAAGCAATAAGCAGCATTTATGTATTTTAAGTCTTTCATCCTGCTGAGATGGGCAGCAGTCAGTCACACACTTGTGAACGCAGCACCTGGCAGATGCTGGCAGCTTCTCTCAGCTGCAGGCAACTGCTCTGCTCCAGCAGCCAGGCTTGGGAATCTAACAGGTGCACGCACCTGGCTCACCTTTCCCATCCCCTGCACCTCTTACAGCACGTTAGCATCTCCCAAGTGTACAAAGGCAGGAACTGAGGTTCTGAAACTTTGTTCATTGTCAGAGAACTGTGAACTATGGCCAAGCTGACCACACACCCCAGTCTGCTGTTTATGTCGTCTAGACTGAAAGTTCGGCACTATGAATACAGTCCATGTTTAAATAATCAACTAGATGATGAACCTATGAGCAAGCTTTTATGGTTTCAGATCTTAGTTATTTCTATTTTAATTCTCAATTCAGCAAAAGAATCACACTGCAGCTTGGTATTATGAATTAATTCATATGCCCTAAACTGCTGACAGAGACATTGTTTGTTATGTAGTAACAGATAACATGCATTCTATTCATGTCTGTTTTGAGACTATGTTAAATTAAAATCTTTAGAAAGCCAATCCCTTTAACACTAGGTCTTCCTATTCAAGTACACCGAACATTTCTCATTTACTTCAGTATTCTGTGTGTCTCTCAGTAGCATTTCAAAGTTTTCTTTCACAAGATAACATATTTTTTGATACTACTGAGAATGAAATCTTTTCCTTTACTATGTTTTGCAATGGGTTGTTTACATACAGAAAGGTATTTTATCCATTTGTATTTCTAAATTCTCTTACATTTTGGTATTGGTTTCTGATCAATCATTTTGGATTTTACAGGGACACAGTCTTAGCCTCTATAAATAATGATATTTTACACTTCCACCTTTAAAATCTTATTTTTTTCTCTTCTCTACTTTTATCAACCAATATCTCCAGGATAATAATAAATATTAATGATGATATACAATATTTAAGCAGGATGATGGGGTTTGGCTTAAAAGGGAAAGATACAAGCATGCTGAGAAGTATTCAGCTATTCTCATTTGATTATGAGTTTTAAGTCAAGAAAAAAACTTGAATTTTATCCAATATCTTTCAGCAACTATGGAGTTGATCAAATGACTTTTCCTTTAAATATAGTACTTATATTAATAAATTTTCTAATTGAATCATTCTTAAAGTGTTTAAGATTTTTATAATAATTTCTGTATTATTCATGTGAATAAGCTTTTATTATAAATACAAGCTCATTACACCAGTTAAACCAATAAAGCTGTTAAGATAGAAAAAAGCTTTTCCTCTGCCTCTCTTTTCCAAATTTGAACAATAAAAATAAACAATTCTTTGGTTATGTTCTAAAGCTTATTCTACTTCCCTGGTGGCTCAGCAGTAAAGAATCTACCTGCCAATGCGGGAGATGCAGGTTCAATCCCTGAGAGAAGATCTCCTGGAGGAGGAAATGGCAACCCACTCCAGTATGCTTGCCTGAAATTCCACGGACAGAGGAGCCATGGGGTCAAAGAGAGTCAGACATGACTTGGTGACTAAACAACAAGGCTTATTCTATGATGTTTTATATGGAATAACTCGCTTCAAAACAGTACTGAGTTAATAATTCCTATTTAGTTAAAGTAATGAAAATTAAAACTTTAAACAGTTTAATACAGTTCTGACTCACCTGTTCTGCCTCAAAAGGACCATATGGCTCAGTATTGACTTCCTGATGTGTTATATTCCAAGACACCTTTGGGGCAAGACAAGAACATTCAATCTGCCTCAAACGCTCCAGTAAAATAAATCCATCATTTGATAACATTTTGAAACATGCCCATAATTTTTTCAAGGTTTTAATTTTTTGCCAGTTTAGATAACATTCTATGCTTTCTACAAATGTTTGTAACAGGAAAGAGTATCATTTGGAACTCATAAAAATGAAAATGATTTTGGTTCATTACTCTTAACATAATTTTTCAAAGCTTTCTAGAAAGCTTTTAAAAAACTTAATGAGTAGCAGGATAACGAATAAGGGTTTCGTGCATTCATGCCTTATAAAGCTAACTACAGAGAAACCTTATTCTTGAGCTTGCCAGGAAGGAACATTTACTCCTATCCCTCATTTCCCTCCATCTAGTTGTGTCCTGTATCTCCCTCACTCCCTCGCTGGTTTGAGAGGAGAAACTGGGCATGTGCAGCCATGGCTCCTTTTTTCTCTTTCTCTTGGGAGCTGCCCGTGCAGAGAACACATTTTCCCGTTCCTCTCCTGGCACTGTCTTGGGGGCAAGCACCCAAGTTGCAAGGCCTTCTAGTCCAGCACTGCTGTGAACAAAACAGGGAAGCTGCTAAGTCATGGGTTTCAGTCTTGAGACAGACACTCTCTAGAGAAAAGAGCCATATCATCCTACTGCACTTTTATTAATTATCAAGGCGGTGCTTTGGCTCCATCTGCTGATTCTACTGCTTTATGTCTCAACTGGTGCAAAACTTGGATAGGATGAAGGGTGTTACTTACTACACTTCAAAATTCCTTCTGGCATTACCAGTCATGCCCTACAAAAGGGTTCATAAAGTCCATTATTTTAAAGGATATTAGTAAATACAATGACAATGAAAAATGAAGAGGAAAATTTAACTTTGATATTAAAAGTTTCTCACGTTAGTCTTACCTGTATGGCAACCACTTGTGTACATGGAATATTTGTTACTTTATTGGTGCTTTCTGGATTTACTTCCCACTTGGCAGAATCTCCACAGTAGTCCTCATTTCTGCTAGCCTCACTCTGGGCTCTATCAGCACCATCAGAGCTGCACTCTGACTTCACTGGTGTTTCCAAAGATTCCTCAAGGATCTGTGTTTCGGAGGCAATCTGGTTACCAGGGGCATTCTCAGCACTGAAATGATGAGCCTCAAAATGCACTTCCGTTATGTCACTGGCTACAAAAGACGGCACCATTGGTATTGGTCTTTGCAGGTGATACTCAGTAGGAATGCTGGCCAGAGGGGTGTAAATGCTATACTGGGGCAAAGTCGGTAACACACTGATGAAGGCTGGTGGTGTCTGGGTAATGTCAAATCCCCGAAAGGGAAGATATGTACAGTATCCTGTGACCAACTGGGGTCGAGGCCAATAGGTCGCTTTCACTTCCTCGGGAACTGGTTTGGGAGAATTAGAGGAGACTGGCTTGTGACCGGTCTCCTCAGGGACTGGCCTGGGAGAATCAGAAGATATCCCTCTGGGCTTCTCATCCTCAGAAACTGATCTGGAAGAATTATCGGAAACTGTTTTGGCTTCCCAGTGTCATGAGCTGATTGGGGAGAATTAGCAGATGCAGGCTGAGGCTTCACGTCCTCAGAAGCTGGTGCTGAAGGTAAGTCAGACACTGGTTTGGACTTTACATCTGGTTTAAATTCCCTAGCAGCTGGATTCAGTGGTAGTTTAACTCGTAAATACTCTCCTGTTTTTGAAATTTCTTCTACTTTTGTCTTAATGTTTTTCTTCTTTCTCTTTTTCTTGAGCCGTAATGCAACTTTCTTCAATGCAATACAGTTGTCAATCACAACAAAACGAGGACATCCTAGGAGAAAGGCTTTCAAACCTCCTGCTTTTTCTAGTATCTGTCGAGTTTCTTCTGGGAAGAACTCATATTCTTCAGAAAACATCTTGTTATTCATGTCCAACGGACCATGTTCCTCCAACAACTGAGAGAAATAACTAGGCAAGAAAATTTACGTATGTTATTATAAGGAAGTACTTACACATGCTTTTCTGAAGAAAATATTTCTCAAAATTTCCCCCAAAGCAAAATACCACTTCATTTCTACCTGACCTGAACATCCTCAACAAACATATTATATTCATATTAAGTCTGAGAAAGGCTAACTGAAATCAATGATACTATAAATAAAATTAAGTTTACTCCTCAGAAAATAATACTTTAAGTTTTTAAAAAAAAAAAAAAAGACTAAAAAGTTAATTTTTATAAGCTGTGATTAAATATTCTATATATATATATTTTTTTTTTCTAATACTTGCTTTTGAATTAAAAAGAAATTTGGCTAGGGCTGCCATCTATGGGGTTGCACAGAGTCGGACACAACTGAAGTGACTTAGCAACAGCAGTCTTAGTTGTGGCATGTGAGATCTTTATTTGCAGCATGTGGATCTAGCTTCCTGACCACAGATCAAACCCACACCTCCTTCATCAGAAGTGCGGAGAATCACTGGATTGCCAAGGAAGTCTCTGGAATATCTTTTCATGTACCTGCTGGCCATCTGTATGTCTTCTTTGGGAAAATGTTTATTAAATCTTCAGCCCATTTCTAAGCTGAATTTTTTTTGCTACTGAGTTGCCTCAGTTCTTCATACATTTTGGGAATTAGCCCCTTAGCAGATATATGATTTGCAAATATGTGTATGCATATTTTCATAATTGAAAGATGACCGTTAGTGTCTTCAACGGTCTTGATGGACTGCCACAGTGCCCGTGCATGTCACTGCCGGCACGGGGCCAAGGGGTAGAAATGGGAAAAATATTTCAGAAGGCATTCCAGTCCTAGTGCTCCAGGTGTGCCCCTTTGAAAAACCACTGTTTTCTACATGCTCATGATTCCTTTCTCTTTTTTTCAAGAAGCAGATTAAAGATCAGGACCCAATTGCCTCTTTCTTAGAAGAAAGCATGACAAGCAAGCAAGAACCATCATGTTCTTTTTGGTAGACAAAAACTGACAGGGAGAAAAAACATGATTCTTGTTTCACAAAGTTGTTTTTATATACAACACACTGTGATTCAACCTACGATCAATTTCACTCTCCTGCTATCTGTAAGCTGCATGCTAGAATCACATTTTCTACTTTCTTTTTGAAACCTTCCACTTTAACTGGTTAATAAATCTTGACTAATTACTACTGCTAAAGAACTGTTTTAGGAAAAAGTGAATGCAGAAGACCATATACTACTTGCATTGCAGATACACTATCTGTAATGTATAGTATAACCATATACTATCTGAATGCAGAATACCATATACTTCAACTATCTGTATCATAAAACATTAGAACGAAGGGGGTCACCGAAAACAAATCAGTCCAATCCCCTACTTTAAAGTAAAATATATTTAAGTCAATAAAAAAAGCAGTTATCCCAATATCTTAACTCCATGTCTGTTACACTTTCTATTCTGCATTCTTTTCAGATACAAAAGTTTAGTTTCATTTTTCTTTTACCCAATGGCCAATTAAAAAATAATCTTCAAGCCAATCATCATTACATGTTTATTTTTTAAAATTCAAAGAAAGAATTAAGTTCTGAGGTGTGCCTTTCTGTACTTCTTGACTTTCTCCGATTATAAGATATAAACTTCATTTCAAAATATACAAACAAATCAACCTACTTTCTTCTCATAAAGGTACTTAATTTCTTCCCACTTATAAAGGTAATGTAGTCTTTAAGATGCAAACTCCTGAAAACTACAGTTTAGCTTCAGTTTAGATGCTTGAAGCAAAGGGTAGCATGTTTTAAGAAATACTAGTATAGTTCCCTTGGAGAAGGCAATGGCACCCCACTCCAGGACTCTCCGGACACAACTGAGTGACTGAACAACAGTAACAGTAGTTTTACAGTTGATGCCAGGTTGTCATCCAGCTCTCTAGGAATATGATTTGTTCAGCACTTCAGCTCTGAAGAAAAACTATGAAGAGGGATCAAAGAGCATGTAACTAAACTGAAGAGGAATAATGCAACTGAGAAAAATAGAAAAAATAACCAAATTACAGATGAGTGATGGGTTTTCCAGGAGTTCGCTTACAAATTAATTTTCTATTGCAGATCTCGGCCCCTCAACTTCTTTTCCTAAAGAAAGCATCATGTACTACTTCTTAATCCCAAGCTTGAAAAAAAAAACAGCAAATGCTTTTTAGATTTTCCTGAACTCTATTACTCTATCCACCCCACTAAGACTTTACTTTAGTGTTAATTTCTTTCTTTTTTCTTTTCTTTTGGCCACACAGCATGTGGGATCTTGGTTCCCTGACCAAGGATCACATCTGTGGCACCTGCAGAGTCCTAACCTTACTGGAACACAAGGGAAGTCGCCTAGTGTTAATTTCATATTCACATTTTCAAACCAAAAGTAATTCAGCCCGAAGTTTCTTAGAAGGAAATCTTTTCCTAGATGAATGTCAGGAGGCCAAGTTTTCAGTACAATACAGATATACAGGGCTCTGTATCTGTACTACATCCCAGCTGGACAGCTCTCTCAGCAGTAGTCACCAGATCCTGGTATCCCTTCCCAGTGAAGGGTAACACTTCACCAAGCAACATGAAGTGTCACTGGGCTTAGGAGACACCAACAACTACATCATATCAATGTAAAGACAATGAGAGCAAATAATCATACTATTCCTTGTCAAATATATACTGTGGAATTCATGATAAAGATTATCGCTAGAAGCTTCATTTATCATTCCTATCAGGACACACTAGGACAGTTTTGGAAATACAAAGAATCTACATTAACAGTGCAAACTGACACAACTAATAAACATTAGGGTTCTAAAAAAATCTTTAATAGTTAAAAATCTCCAATTAACTTTGTGTAATACATGACCAAAAGCCATAGAAATACTTTTCTTCCCCAGAGTTTGTGAGCCAAACACAGATTCTTTTAATAAATAGAAAGGAACATAAATTTAAAACAGCTTAAGATCTTTTATTGGCAGCCTCAATATAACAGCTAGAATGTTAAGACACTTACTCATATAGAGTTGAACATTTTTGTTTTGGGTTTATGTCCCACAGCTTCTTATTACGGACAACATACTCATTACTATGCTGTTCATACAGAGCTTCAAATTCTTCTACATCCTGCCGAAGGTGATCGGGCACTACAAAGGGGCCTGCAGAATTTAAACTGCGTTTGCTGATAAAACAAACAAACAAATGATTTTCTTGTGAATAATAAACTTCTAGGTGACCCAGAATAACATTTAAATTGGAATAAAGATAACATATTATTCAACTTTTGGATGCAAAAACACACTATCAGAGAATTTAATGCAGAAAAGTTAACTTTTCACAACTTTAGTCAAGAGATACCTGAGTGCTGAGTAAATTCTTTTATTAATAATTACTTACTCATACTATCAAGAGTAATTTTTTTAAAAACTTCTGGTTTAGAAAAAAATCAACGTTATATTAATTGTAACGTGTTAAAAAGCAAAATGAAAGGTTTTATTACAATGGTGATCAATTTAAGTTAAAGTGAGATTGAGACTGGTAAAAGGTACTTAAATCAATTTTTTTTTTTTAAAGAGTGTAAGAGTCTAGCATGCTGCAAAGCTGGAGTAGTGTTGAGTGTGGGCTCTAAACTGATTGCTGGTTTAAATTCTGGCTCTGCTGTGTATGAGCTTTGTGTCCTTGGGCACAGTCAATTGCACTGTGCCTGAGCATTCTTATGTGTAAAATGTATATAATAGTATTTATCTCCAAGAAAGAAGAATGGATTAGATGAGTTTATATATACATAAAAAGCTCTTAAAACAGTGCCTGGCACATAAGTGCTATCAAAATATAGGCTGTTATTATTTAAACTTAAAACAACTCCCCCATTGAAAGAGTCCACAAAAATATGCAAAACAACTGTTACTACAACTCATTTAAGAAGTGTGGGGGGAAAAATTTGTGGGTCTTTGGTCCATAAAGGAGTATGATGTAAAAAACTTACTGCTACTCACTAGTTTTATTTCTTGTATCTACCTGTCTCTTGAAAGCTCAGTTTCAACAACCAGATCCACTGGAAATCGCTAATACTTAAGGCTGAACCATAATATCACATAGAGCCTCCAAAATATCTTCCTAATAATTATCAACAGGACATTCTCTTCATTGAACATTTTAGAGAGTATTTTCTAGGATTTTCCAACAGTATCCTGCACACAGTAATAAGTTCTCAACCTTATCAAGTGAATGTTATCAACCCTCTGATTTTAATACAGTTTATATCAATTCTTAACACTGACAGCCCACACTATATAAATCAACCACAATGGGTCACATCAGGTTGTTATAACAGATGCATGTCTTAAGGCAGAGAAGTTAGGGAAATAAAAAAGACAAGTTTAAAGGCCCCCAATTAATATACCTTTTAAGTTAAAATAAAAGCAAAAATTTTCAGACTGTGCTTACATATGGTCTTCACCTGAAGTGAAAGTCTCATTGTTTGGTGTGACTGAAGGTGTTCCAGATCCAACTAACATAGGCTGGTTTAAAAAACAAAAATGACAATGATTTTCCACCTTTACCACTAAAACTGATGAATGCTCATATAAATATGCACAAAAATTGCCAATATATATGACTTATCTAAATTTTCTTGTGAACAGTGACATAGAGTATTAAATTTTCAACAGCCAAAAATAGGCACAAGCTAACATATAGATAGTTTCTAAAACTCCAAAAAATTTTACACTATCACTGTGGAAATTCTCATTTTTACATATAGTCAAAGATAAAAACAAAAGTTGTACTGGAACTTTTAAGCTACTGTTATCCGCCCCTAATTTTCAACCCCTGCCTCCAATTTGATCCCAACAAATGTGTGACAGCCATTAAGAACCCACTGTAAGACTTAAACGTAATGCCCCAGTCATCTCACGGGCTTGAAGTAGAGCTTTAGGTGAGTGGAAGGAAGGAGTCTATCAATTCTGAGACTCTGTCATGATGGTTAGTATTTAGCTTTTTTTTTTTTTTTTTTAAGTCTTTATTGAATTTGTTATAATACTGGCTCCTGTTGTTCATGTTCTGGTGTTTTTTGGCCACACAGCATGTGGGATCTTAGCTGCCCAACCAGGGACTAAATTCTCTCCCCGGGCACTGGAAAGTGAAGGCTTAACCACGGGACCACCAGGTATGTTTCGCATTTTTACTTTGAATATTTAGGTAATAATTCCATTAATTAATAATAATATGCATCATGTCTTGTCATACAGATAATGACATGAGGGCACAGAGAAGTCAATTTAACCAAGGTCACAGAGATAATAAAAATAATAACTGGTAGAACCAAGGTTAAGAACCCAGGTCTGCCTGATCTGAAAGCAGCCCTGGTCACACTGATGAACAGCCATAAAAAGTGCTACATTATGACAATGATTTCATTAGGAAAAACCTAGAAAATGAAAAGGATAATAGTCTCTGTTAAGAATTACTTACATACGACATGAAACTTCAACTTCCTCAAAATGTAAAAAACTTAGTTGCAAAACATCTTTAAAGCCTAGAAAGTCTTTCTCTACAAAGTTCTTCAAAATATCCCAAGAACTAGTTAATTTTTATTTATAAACTCAATTACGAATCAATACAGAAAATACTCCATACCTTTGAATCTTTTGGCTTCTTTTTCTTGCCTTTGTTTTTATCTTGGTAGAATTAAACTAAAAAGGAAAAAAAAAATTATTGAACACTCAAATAATAGTATTATGAAGCTACCATATATTATAAAGATACTATTTTGATTTTCACAGACTGGTCCTAAGTTGAAGTACATAGAATGTTTACCAAAAACTAACACTTTAGTGTGTTAAGCCCCACTGTTTTGATTTATAATAGAAAATAAGAAAAATGTTAAATGACACCTAATGCTATATAACTAAAATTAATTGTTCCAACTTAAGATGCTGGTACTCATTTTCAACCAGGTTTATGCCATTTCAAGTAATTGATGAGATTTATACAGTAATTCCAGCTATGTGCTTATCACATTTTAATGATTTTCCTTTACTAACCAAACTAGACATTCTGCACTTGGCCAGACACCAGGGGACCAACAGTGAAATTCGAAGCAGCGTCTAACTTCTCATGGGGTCATGTCATCTGTGCTTCCAGTCAGCCAGACAGGATCTGACTGAATGAAGACAAAATTTTAAGTATAGACAATGTGATCCTAAAAAAATCATTAAACAAGTATTTCCCTGTTCGAAAACTGCCACAAACTAATTAAGAAAGACAGCTCTGGAATTATTTTAACTTTTTAAGCTCAATTATAAGCCACTCAAAGTCCATTTGTTTTCCTTACAGAACAAAACATAATTTTAATCATTACAAGGTTAACATTTCATTTTTATGCCATCAGATGACTCAAGAACTCCCTTCCTATGTCTATGATTAACATTCATTCGTTGTGAAAATTTATGGACACTGTCTAATTTAAGCTGCAGAGTGTGCTGACTATTGCTCCAAGAGGAAGACTGGGTTTACCCTTTCTGAGAAAATTGCCATGTTACCCCGAAGTCCTCCAGATTTGGTTCTGCAGTGCCTCCTGGGATATAAACAAATGCCGAGTCCTCCCCTCCTCCTCTGGCTGACACAAATTAAAATATGACATTGAAAATAACAGGATAACTTACTGGCATGTCACCACTGTCCTGTTTCCTTAACACGTGCAGCGGCTGTCTGTTAGAAGATACAGATGGTTTTGTAAGGAAACGAAAGGCTTATATTGCCGTACGATACACAAATTCCTTAAAGAAAACCACCCCAGATACTATTAACATCCACTATGTCCTACTCCCTATTTGGCTTTGACACAGTTTAGTTTAGAAACCAAGAGCAAAATGGCTGACTCAGTGGAAAACCAACTACTAAGAATCACGAAATTTCAATCTAACTCAGTACAACTTGAGTTTTTTCTAGATACCAAACTCTATGCATGCTAGGTGCTGGGAATACAGAAATGTATCGAAAAGTCCCCGCCATCAGTAAGCTCATGTTCTGCAAACTACACAAGAGAGGCAAACACCACAGCCCAGTGTGCTAAAGGCCACAGTAAATGCAGTGGAAACAAAGCTGACAGAAGAATGAAGTCTTCAAGGGGAGCAGCCCAAGGAAGGGTCAGGGAGGGCTGTGGGGAACAGAGGACTTCAGATGAGCAAGCAAGAGGCTGGGATGTGAGCAGGGACAGAACAAGGCAGGTTTGGGCGCAGCAGGAAGTGAAGTGTACATTCTGTGGGGAGACAGGGGCACGCTGCTGAGCCCAGACAGACACTGTCACTTCAACCTGCAGGCAAAAGGAAGGAAGTGTTTCCCAAAGAGACTACTTAAAGAGGATCAGACAGATGTTCTACAAGAGTCAGCAGAAGCAGTGTGGGAGAAAGGTTTGGAGTGGGAGGGTCAGAGGCACGGAGACCTGCTGGAGACTACTGAGATCATGGAAAGGTTATTAAGATCCCGGCCTAGGGAAATGGAGATGGACAGGGAAGGGCAGATCAAGAATACAGCTTACTTGACTTGGCAACAAACTAGATAAGGGGGAAAAGGCAAGAGGAAGGGTCGAGACCAATTTCAGCATTTCCTGCTTGAAAACAATACATAAAGCATTATTATCTGAGATAAATCTCATGTGGCTTAAGCCATTCCAAGAGAGCTATGCACATGGGATCCAAGAGAGAGTTTGGGTCTCCCATTATCACAGCACTGGTGATGTTATTGAGCACTGTTAATTTATAAGATCAGTGGATTTTGAAAAGTTTTTAACCAATGTCATCGTTCCTTTAAATTAAAGGAGATAAAATTGAAAATGTTGGGATAAGGGTGAGAGGCAGAGGTAGTGGACTTGAAAATCTGTTGGCTGGTCATTTGGTTGGTGGCTTGCAATCCTATGACTGAGAGCAGAGAAACTGTCACAGCTGGATGGACTGGGTATTTCAGGCATAGAACACAAGAACCAGAGAAAATGCACAATGGAAGGGAACTGTGTCCTTTGGAATTGTCCTGTGCGGTCCAAACATGCATCACGTTTTGTAAGCTCAGTCCCAGAAAAGCATTTTATTCCCAGCAGCAGCAAGCTGAGAGCAATCAATCCAGGATATCAAGAAGCATGTCATCCCCAGTCATGAAGCAGTGTCCCTGGAAAATGAAGCCACCTATATCCGAGTGTGCTCTCTCCTAAGAACCACAACAAAAGCAAGCTTTTCAGTTTCTTATACTGTATGTGAATTTCATAATGCGTAACTCTTTAGTACAAGGCCAAAACCTTTTCATGTACCCTTTAAAACAAATAGCATGAAATTTGAAAGTCTAACTCATGACAATACATAAAGCAGACGTCTGATGAGAAGGGAAAAGGAAGAGGGCAGGGAAAGACAGTATCCTAAGAGATACATGTAGTACTAAAGATAAGAAATTTAATTTCAGAATTGAAGACCGTGTCTAACTCTGGATGTCAACTGTCAAATCCACCTCTGTGTTCACAGCCGGGCGTGGACTCTACCCCTGCACCAACAATTTCCTCTTCCCAAGGAGGGGAACCCCTCAGGACTTTTCCTGGCCCTCTCTTCTCCCATATTACAGTTACTTGTATATTCATTTTATTCCTTTTTCTAAACATAAGGTCCCGAGGGCAAGGACTAGCATAAGCATTTCTGAATTCCCTGTTATCACACCTAGCACAAGGTGTTGAAACAGCAGTAAAAGATTTCTAACGAATGAGTTAGGGGTGTAGGTGGGCCACAGCCTCTCTTCCCACCACAGCAGATATGCTATCTGTTCTAGATTCTGCAAACACTGCCTCCTCCTGCAGGCCAATGTTTCCTTGAATGCTACAAATCAAACCATTTCCTAAGAAACTTCATTCCCTTAATATATATATCATCTTTGCCATGACACTGTCAAAACACCTACAATGAGAACAGTGCATGTAATGTATCCATCTGAGTGTCCTGACAACACTGAGATCCACAGAGTAAAAAGGCTTTAGTATATGAAAAAAATCACTGTTCTTAATACTAACTTCCCCAAATAAGCCAGATGTAGCATAATGATTTTCATTATTTTCTTTGTTAAGTATCTAAGTAAGCTAGATCCTTTGAAGACTTTTTCCTTAGACACAAATTGAAACTGTCCACATACCCATTATATCAAAGAACTCGTCCAAGGCATTATGCAGTGCCGGGAACTTGTCTCTGTGTTCTTCCAGCAGCCATATTAAACACCGTGCTTCCTTCAGTGATGTAGGCTCATAGAAATAATCAAGTTGCTTTCCTTCTATAGAGCCTAGCTTATGACCATATTTCTCATTCCAGAGAAAAGTCATGATGCTAAAATCAAGCTCCTTAAGAGGAGCCCCATAACGAGAAAAGAAAGGTCCTGTGGCATCTAAGCCTATAATAAAAACAAAACCCAAGTCACAAGGGAGGATTATTTGCTATAAAATTACATTCAGTTTCACATCTTGGAAAGCAGTTCTATTATAGTTTGCTTACATTTTCAGCGAAAACATTTAAATACTTGAGAATAAACTTATTCAAACTATTATGGATTTCAGAAATACCATTTCACATGAATATGCTTAATACAGTAATTCTTACCTATTAGTTGAAAAAGGTGGGACAAAAGCTTCTATTATTCTAGCTATTTTTATTAGACTTAGGAAAAAAAGGAATTTTTTAGTATTTATTCTTATTTATTTGGCTGTGCTGAGTCTTAGTTGTGGCATGAGGGATCTAGTTCCTGACCAGGGATTGAACCTGGGAGCATGGAGTCTTCACCACTGGACCACCAGGGAAGGCCCAGAAAAGGAATTTTTTAAAGGCATTAAATTCCTTTAAAAATATAACAGTAACTTCTCAATTCTTCATAATGATTTTCATTCCCATTAGTACAAACTAGCTAGATTTTACAATGCTTTTCTACGTATATTCTGTACTAACAAAACATCAATAATCTATGGAACTTCCCAAATGCCTTTAAAACAGAAAATGGGTGAACTCTTCATCCGACGCCTTCAAGAATGCACCTCATCCCCTCAAACACCATGGCCCCTTATCCTCCTCACGAGATTCCAGGTTGTCACTATTCCCGATCTTCCTCCCGCTTCTACAACTCCAGAGGAAGGGTGGCTGCACTCTCATGCACTATTACTGAAAGGAGGTGAGCCCCTGCTGCATGCTAACACAGCCACCAAAAGCAAGGACTGGCTCTGCTCTCTCCCCCTACATCGCCAACACTGGACGGGCACAGGCTCTCAGTCTGCAAATGAAGCAGAGCCTGCCAAGTCAAAACTACCCCGACGGCCGAGCCTTCCAGATCCAACAGCTTTGCAGAGGTCATGTTACATATCAGTGTATTTAAACACGAGAATCAGAGACCATGTGAAATACTCACATAATACAAGGTTTAAGGGAATCATGGATGAAGAAATACCACATTCAAATCTCCAAATACAGCTGACATCAGAGCATGTGCTCAATGAGAAGAAGGCAGTAGATTACACCTAGTACCGAAATGTTAACCCCACTCCTGCCCAATTTAATCTTTGTTAAATAAAGCAAATTAAAGCAAGAAGTATCAAAAATTTTATCATTTCCTTGCCTGTTTAGTAGACACTAATGGCAGTGTCACTTAGGACTAGTTTTATGGGGCCAGGAGCCCATGGAGACCTATGTCCACAGCAGCAGCATTAGTCACCAACCACACCGAGTGTCTTGACGCCTCACTGTGCCTCCACTGAGAGACACTTACAGTATATTCTTGAAACTAGCGTTCCACCAGCTCCGGTCTCTAAGGCAGGCCAGGTTGGCAATCTCTACGGGCTGCTGCTATGGCTCCCACTAGCCTTTTACCCAACAGCTGCCGACTGAATCGTCTACTGGGCTAGGAAGTGGCCACCTTGGTCACTGGGACAAACAAGGCCACGGTTGGTGCCCGAGGACCCCATCCTCTAGGGTCAGTTGGCAGCTTTCTCTGCCACTGCCTTCCATGGTCCCTGAGTAGGTCTGGTAAAGAGCCTGCTCGAAGCTTCTTCCTCAACCAAACTAGGAAAATTTTCAGGCTGCTGAAGGTCAGCCCCAGGACATTTCTCTTGATCCTTAGATACAGATCTGCCATAGGCGATCCTAACCAATCATCCATAGCTCCATCTACTCTCCCCTCCAAACTCTTCACAACCCCAGAGGGCATCCTTGCGCAGCTTACTCCAAGGGGTGCTATTCACCCAGGGGAGTGCCTAGTAGTCACAAAGTTAACACACTGACAATAGTTGAGCATAACACAAGACTGGACTTTCTTACTGACTGGACTTTCCTGTGTTGACATCTTCCACAAAAGTACAAGGTAACCTCTCTATAGAAAGAAAGTGAAGTCACTCAGTCGCGTCTGACTCTTTGTGACTCCATGGACTGTAGCCTAATAGGTTCCTCTGTCCATGGGATTTTCCAGGCAAGAATACTGGAGTGGGCTGTCATTTCATTCTCCAGATGTTCCCAACCCAGAGTTTGAACCTGGGTCTCCCGCACTGTAGGCAGTCTGCCTACAAGAGAGGTTACCTTGTACTCTTTAACCATACAAATTTGTAGTTCTACATTTAAAAAAATCATAAATGATAGTAAAATGAAGAAGGATTCAGAGATCTGTATTTATCCTCCTACAAAACTGCATCTCTACAATTAAGAGACATACCAAAGCTATTAAGTTTCTGGATCCAGGTGGCTAGTTTTGGCTCCACTTCTTTAAGCTCACTCAAAACATGCAGAAATACCCTTGTCTTTACTCTGTCTTTTCCTGGATCAAATGATGAATGACATAGTCCACTGCTTCATTCAGGAAATTTCTGCTAGAAAAACACGTTGTGTAGTCTTCTGTGGTTAAAACCTTCCAAGAAAGCAATTCTTTGAGAAGCTTGGAAGTATTTAGTATCCCGGACTTAATCTTGTCAGCATACTGCTTTATGCACTGTAGAATTCTGTCATCAAGGAACTGGCAACTTTGGACACGGTTGATAGTTTCTAAGGATGAATAACAGTGGACAGTAAAAAGGAGAAAGAGGACCAATTTGCAAAAACATAAACTGTGAAAAACTTAACATTGTGTGTGAAAGTGAAGTCAAAGTGCTAGTCACTCAATTGTGTCTGACTCTTTGAGACCCTGTGGACTGGAGCCTTGCTAGGGTCCTCTATCCATGGAATTCTCCGGCAAGAATACTAGACTAGGTAGCCATTCCCTTCTCCAGGAGATACTCCCAACCCAAGGATCGAATCCGCATCTCCTGCGTTGCTGGCAAATTCTTTACTGTCTGGGCCACTAGGGAATTACACAGCAATATAATCCGTGACTCAGATGTATTCTTTATGTTGTTTTAAATAACCTAAGAACTTTTAAATTAGATATATAAAGTATTTAGCTTTAAAAGTGCCTTTAAAAGACATGAAACTTCACAGTAAATCAAACATATCAAGTATCTTATTTCCTTCACTGGTACCACTCATGTAACATCTAAAAACTTAGTTCCTCTAAAATAAGGTTATTTCCCTCAACAATCTTAACTGAGCCTTATCGACTACTCAAATTTTACATTCAATAAATATGTTTCAGGCATAAATCTAAAGCTTTTTTTTTTCCCCTCGAGTTGAAGGGATCATTGCTTCAGGCATAAAAACAATATTTGGTTGAATTTGGATAAATATGTGTTATTTATCTTACTGTTGAATCCTAAATCATAGACTGGTGGAGTTACTGATTGCAGTATCTCAAAAGTGCATCTTCCTACCCAGGCATTTCCCCCCAAGAGTGGCCATTTACCTCTTGACGTGAATACAGTAAATAATATACAAATACAAAAAATAAATAAAGTAAATGATGTTCCCTAAAATTTTTTTCAGTAGAAAAGACAGTTCTGATTGATTTCTGAAACATTAATGGAATAACCAGTCAATCCTAAAGGAAATCAACCCTGAATATTCATTAGAAGGATTGATGCTGAAACTCTAATACTCTGGCCACCTGATGCAAAGAGCTGACTCTTTGGAAAAGACCCTGATGCTGGGAAAGATTGAGGGCAGGAGGAGAAGGGGGTGACAGAGGATGAGATGGCTGGATGGCATCAATGACTCAAGGGACATGAGTCTGAGCAAACTCTGGGAGACAGTAAAGGACAGGGTGGCCTGGTATGCTGCAGTCCATAGAGTTGCAAAAAGTCAGACATGACTTAGTGACTAAACAACAACAAGATGAAAAACAAAAACAGCAAGAGGAAATATTAATGCTGGCAACAGTCACCAGAGTAGAAAATAAGAATAATTTACTTTAACTCAAAACTGAAAGTAGTCCTGGAGATACAGCACACAGTACCATGACTATAGTTAATAATACTGTTTCGTGTATTTGCATGTAGACCTTGAAAGTTTTCATCATGAAAAAAAAATTCTGTGTGTATGGTGGTGGATGTTTACTGGATTTATTGTGGTAATCATTTTGCAATATATAGAAATATCAAATCATCATGTTGTACACCTGAAACCATACATTAAAAAAAAACCAAAACACAAAACTTGAAAGTAAATGTGTCCACAGGGACAGTAAATCACTGAGACTACTCCCATGTTGATCAGGGAATGCTGATGAGATGAGCATAAAATACGAGGTAATCTCTCTGGCATCTTATATGAACTGCCTCTTTATGTGAAGCAGCATACTTCAGATAATCAGTGTCTAATTTATAGCTCAAACATATGTGTGGAATTTCAAATACTATTTTCACGTTCACATTGGAGATAAGGGAACTGAGACAATTTGCCCTAAGTGGCAGGAAAGTGTTTTCAATCTTGTATATTACTTCTAAATTCAACGTTCCTTACACCACTCCTCTCCCCATCTCAGGGTAATCAAAAGATGGTGATAGTATTAAAATACCAAGGGAAATCTAAATTTCAATTCAATTTAAGTATTAACATAAAGCCCAACAATATGAATATTTGTATACACACTTTTAAGCAAGAATATATGATTCTTATCACGCCTCAGATTCCCAGCATACCTCTCTGCTCTTCAGTTTTTGCTGGGTTACTTTCCCTTAGGTCCTCTTCCAGTCTTTCTTGTGCTAATTTTTTTGCTTCCTTTTTTTGGAGCTTTCGCTTCAATTTTTTGTCTTCTTTCAGCCTCAACTTCTCTAGGCTGATAAATAATTATAATTAGTGACAATCCACCTTTGTTATGAACTCAATCAACTACTTTCCTTTGCCTACTGTAGAAGCCATTTTCCAAACAATAAACCAGAAGTTTTCTTTTTTAGTTAGAACTTGGGACTATATCCTCTGTTCAATATCAAAAACTTTTGACACATGGTCAATTCAGTCAAAACAAGTGTACTTGTTTCATAAAAACAAGAACATCAATGACTAAGTGATTTCTAATTAAGGATGTACACATAGATCATACAGATATAATCCATGTATAGAAGATACCGTTAGGTAAAGAGGAATAGTGAAAAATTACTATGTAAGATAATACATGTAAATACTCATTCCCACAGTAAAATATCATTTTCATAACCCAATAATGATCCACAACACTCAAATTTGGTTAATATGGCTACAAGAAATTCTCAACAAATAATTCATTTTTTCTTTTGCTTTTTCTTGGTCACCAATGATAAATAAAAATAACTTCTTAAAATGGAAAACAAAAAGCAGGGCAAAAAAGAAAAGAAAAAAGGACTGAATTATTTGAAGAAGAAGATAACAGAAAAGTGACTAATTTTGACAGTTCGTTGAGTATTTCAGGGTGATAAAGAGTCACTGGTTCAAAATATTTGCTGAAGAGAACAAAAGGAAAGATGCTTCTGGATTAAAGAGTAAACAACTGAGAGCTACGTATGTAATTTTTTTTTTTAAGTATGTAATTTTTATCCAAATGCCAAATCTACTGAACACGTCATTTCACAGTTCAAATGTCATAATTTTACTTATAAATTCAATCACTAAATAATGCTTCTTATTCAAGTTTTTAGCATTTAACTATTCGAGGTTGTCTTGAAAGTTATAAATACCTATAAAATTCACTTCAAAACTACTTATTTGGATATGTGTGCTGAGCCAATTTTTAAAACAGCATTATTGAGAAATGTGCATTTAACAGAATCATATTCTAATGGACATTATTAATCTGATCATTAAAAATCTTACCTAGAACATTTCTGTTTCAGAATAGGTCTTGGAGGAACCTTTTCTTTAATGACCTTGTGTTCAAACTTTAAATAAAACAGAGACATCTAAAATTTGTCTCATGCTCCCATGACATTAAGCATAAAATCACAAGTTTAACAAGCATTTCAAAAGCACAGTCAACATCCAAATTGATAGAGAACAGTAATGGTACTCTGACCCAAAAAAAAGCCCAGAACATTTTAGCAACACAATTTACTGAAAAGAAGAACAAGAGAGTACACACAGTTAAAGAAGGTTAAAAAAAAATTAGAGTAAGCAGAAGATCAAATGAATGACAGATGTCTTTACAACAACCCACTCCTACAGCTCCCACGTAGTGCAGCTCAAGACCCTCTCCTCCCTGCCTAAGATCCCCCACCTTGTCAACACCAAAAAGTTTACCAGAAATTTAAAAAACAAGGTTATCAAAAGGAGTAAAATCAGTAAAACTGAAATGCAAAAAACCTCCTTTGCCTTTTAGGAGACAAAAGAACACTAGAATCCTTAATTGCAAAGAATCATTCTTTAAAAAAAAAAAAAAAAGAAAAGCAACATTCTTACATCCTATTATCTCCTATAATTTCTTATATTAAGTAACTATTTCATTCCTGGAAAATGCAAGGAAATTACATAATATTTTATAAGGTATAAGCATTTTGGTTACTATTTAATGAGATTTCCCCAGGGTCTACTTACTTCACATTTAACTTGACCACCACTGCTGAAGATGATAATCTTTGAAATGATTCCTTTACAATCGGGAGTAAGACAAATTCCTTGCAGAAAATCCTATTTGTTTGAAAACGGGGCGCGGGGGGGGAGGTGGGTTACATTTTGGCATAAATGTACACATGCATGCCATTTTAACCACTGAATAGTCAAAATATGATCTAAAACCTTCTTCAGGAGGCACTGCAAAGTCCCTGCTCACTGCCAGCTGATTTCCAGAGCCTCCAGCTGCAGGGCTGTCCCATCTGACTTGCTTGGTCATGTACGGTGAGCTGCCCTGACATGTGCTACCATCCACACCAAAGCTTAAGAACGCTGAGTGGACTGGCCACTCTCTCTCCTCTAGATTACAAGAACATGTCCCAGTCACTCCTCAACCTCAATTAAGAAACAAAGTCCACAGCCCCACAGACCAAAGCTGCCACTGCCCAATGCTGGACAACTGCAAAACTGCAAGACAAGTAATGTAAGCAAGAAACAAGCCTTTCTTACTTTAAGTCATGAGACACTCAAGTTACTTCAAGGTACCCTAGTGAAAGCTAATATACAGAGGGTACTTCAACCCATGGTTGAATGGTTAGGACCACTAAGGGCATGGGTATAGCTGGTAGTGGTAGTGGCGATTGTGTCCCACTCTTTGCGACCCTGTCCATGGGATCCTCCAGGCAAAAATACTGGAGGTTGCCATGCCCTTCTCCAGAGGATCTTCCCGACCCAGGGATCGAACTCGGGTCTCCTGCATTGCAGGTGGATTCTTTGCCGTCTGAGCTACAGCACCACTGCCCTGAGGGTATAGCTAGAGAAGCTCAATTAAAGTGAGATAAAGATACAGCACGAGCGACTCAACGGCAACAGTTATTAGGCCACATCATCATACCTCTAGATAACATGAAAATGTGTAAAATGTGAGAACTTATTTTTACTAAACTTGAATAATTACTTCTGCTAACATTCACTAGCACAACCATCTTATTCTTTCCGCCTCAGTAAGGACAGGGGTTTATATGAGGCTAAGTAGTGTAGAGTAAGGTTCTTTTTTTAAGTCTATAGTTTATATGGATCAGAAACAAAGTCTATGAATGAAGATTATTAAACTATGACTGCTCTCAAAGTATATCTCGCTAATGGTAATTAACATAATTATCTCGCTAATTAAGAGAAACCCCAACCAAATATGGCAGCACAAAATTTAAGTTGATTTCTTAGTACAAATTAGCTCAAACTTTTTTAGAAAATAAAAACTTTGAGGCCCCAATTCTGCATCATAACATTAAATCATTTATTTTTGATCATACATTCCCAACATAAAAGGGGGGCGGTTTCAACAATTTATTAAAAGCCTCTATGGTTACTGCCTTTACACTTGTATAAATGAAAAACAAAAACTTTCTACTGTATCATTAAAACTTTAGTACCTTCTAGTTATGTCTCAAACAAAGAGAGAAATTCATATTCACTTAAGACTTTTCTTGAAGATTCTTGGGGAAGAAAAATCAAAATACAATAAGCATACTAAAAAATCCAGAAAATCCTGTTAGTCTTACCTTGTCAATTTTATCATTGAAGGTGGTTGTTTTTAACTTTTTCCAGCAGTTCATGTGAAATTCTATTTTACAATACTGGCAACAGCTGATTCGTATAAAACCCTGGGGTTTTAAAACAATTTTTAATTCACATCTTAAAAATGTCTACATACACTCTCTCCTTCACACTCACAATACATAATAAGACAGAGACCTACATTCACCTGGCAGACATAACTAGATGTCACATTTCCTCCTAAGGGAGTATAGTACTTCCATACCCCAGATTGCCTAGCGCTGAAAACACTGAGCTTGACTGACATTCATTTCCACAATTTACAGTTGCATATTCCTTTGAAAGTGAAAGTGTTAGTTGCTCAGTTGTGCCCGACTCTTTGTGACCCCATGGACTGTAGCCCACTAGGCTCCTCTGTCCATGGGGGTGTTCCAGGAGAGATACTGGAGTGGTTTACAAAATATCAAATACTTTATAAACTTTATTTCATCTGAACTACTAACCAGGGACAACAGGCAGCGACAACAGGCAGCTTCTATCTTCTTGAATAAACTAAGGTGCAGCGTTCTATTCACTCAATTAACTGCCAGACTCAGTTTCAGATTTAGGTCTCCAGGAGTTATTCAGTGATCAGAATGATTCTTGGATTTCAATTCTTCAGATTCTTGGACTCAAATTATGTAAGAAATTAGAACTGCAGCAAATCAGGGTAATTACCTCACTGTGTTTTCTGGGCTCCTAAGGAGCAGGCAGTTACACGTACCGGTGGCTAGAAGGCGGAAACGGAATTAGCTAGCCTGCCTTCTTAGGTCACCACCACTGCTCTCGGTGTTTATTTCAATGACTCTGGGCCCCCACGTGAGGTGCTGCAGACTGAAGTCAGGGGAGGAGGCAGACAAGAGGACGTGAAGCTGCCAGCAAGGCAGAGAACTTGGGTGGCTCCAATTAAAGAATTTGTTCTGAAACCATTTTCAGGCACAATTCAGCAAGTTCATGTCCCAGTATAACCTCATTCTGTACCTTGAAGTCTGGATCGGTTATATATATCTGGATTTTGGAATATCCATGGCACTTCTGATAGCAACAAGTGGCATCTGGCACTGGAGGGAACCTGCATTCTTCAACGAATTTCTCTAACAGCATCTACAACAAAAGTAAACAAAAATAATACAATACTAATTCATCAACCAAATTTTCAATAATCTCTTGCCATCAAAATATTTTCAGCACAGAAAGGACCAAATGCCTTTTAGCCAAGAAACTACATACAATTTATAAAGTTTTTCCTCCTGATAGGAGAGGCTAATACAGAGACATGCTGAGAAAAGAATGGAAGAAAAGGACTGCACAAAAATTTTTCAGAATTTCAGAATGAATCAAAACCTTATCCTTTGTTGTAATCCTCAAACCTCATTTTACAACACATACCTCTTAAAACCCTCCTTTAAGCATTCATAGGTGCTAATGAGGTAGAATTACCCTTAGGACTCCACTGTTCTGCCCAGGGTCACTTCACCTGGAACATCCTCCCACCCCCCAATGACATTCATCCTCCTCCCTGAATCCCTGCACTTGTGCTTGCCCATCCTCTGAAGAATGCCACCGAAGCCCCCAAGACTCATGCCAGGCTTCCCAGGATGGTTCATTGTTATCAGTAGTTCCAATGTCTCCATCCCAGTCCAGAATAAAGAGAGAAAAATCCAACAGTCCCTCTTTTTATAACAGTTTTGTTCATATATAATGCATGTACCATACAATTCATGCACTTAAAGTGTATATAGTTCAGTGGTTTGTTGGTATATTCAGAGTCATGTAACCATCACCATAGCCTAAATTTAAAACATTTTCATCACCCAACAAGAAATGCCATACCCATGAGTAACCCCTCATCTTTCCTCAGTCCCCTATCCCCTGACAACCACTAATATACTATCTGCCTTCATATACAGATTTTCCTATTGTGAGCACTTCATTGGAGGTCCAGTGGTTAACACTCTGTGTGCTTCCATTGTAGGGGGCACAGCTTCGATCCCTGGTTGGGCAACTAAGATCCCACATGCTACATGGTGTAGCCCCCAAAGAAAGAAGTCCTACTGTGGAGATTCCAGCTAAACAGAATCACACAGTATCTGGCATTTCGTACCTGGCTGCTTTCACTCAGCATAACGTTTTCAAGGTTCATCTATGTTGTAGTATGTATCATTACTTCACTCCTTCTTATGGCCAAATGTGTTATATGGATACATCACATTTTATTTAACCATTCATCAACTAATGGCCTTTGAGTTCTTCCTACTTTTTGACTATCCTGAATAATGCTACTATGAACATTCATGTGTAAGTTTTTGGGAGAACTTATGTGTTCCTGTCTCTGAGTATATTTAGAACTGAAATTACTCATTTGGTAACTCTTAACTTTAACCAATGAAGAACTGCCAGACTGTTTTCCAAAGCAGCTCTATCATTTTAAATTTTATAGCAATTATGGGGGTTCTGATTTCTCCAAATCCTTGCCAACACTTGTATTGTCTTTTTGATCATAGCCACCCTAATGGGTGTGAAGTGGTACCCTGTTTTCATTTGCATTTCTCTGACGGCTAATTGTTGAAAACACTTTACATGTTTATCATCTATTTATATACACTGTTGGCAGATACTCCTATGCAGATCTTTTGGCTACTTTTAATTAGAGTAAGAGTTGATTCCTGTGCTTATAAAAGCTTTAGTTAAAAGCAAGTTCTGAGTATACACTAGGGCTCACCACAAGTAAAGGTCTATCCCAGTCAAGTTACATGATTTAGTCTTTCTAGAACTGGCAAAGCACCCCATGATTCTGGACATGAGACCAATTTATACTTTTTAGGTCTTCAAATACAGTTATCAGTAACTATAGAAAGTGTAAAGAAACAATAATGTGAGATCTTCCTCTATGTACACCCAACACAGAACAGTGCGCTCTAGCCAGAATGCCTGGACTGACGCCAGCTCCATCACTTCCGAGCTGTTTACTCTTGAATTCATCAACGCATCTGTCTAAACATAAACTTCCTCATCTGTCAAATGGGAATAATCACAGTGCTCATTACATAGGGTTGCTGGAAGAGGTACAGGTAATGATAAATGGAAGGTGTATGATTGGCAAATAGGAAATACTCAATAAATGTTGGTAATTCCACCAGTTTTTAAAGGAGAAATGAAGGAGCTGAGGACAGAGCGTTACTACCTCTCTGTCACCTTATACCTGAGTCAAGAGTACAGAGATGCAGATGAGCTTTTATGGTTAGTAAGAAGTTCTACAGAAATAATTACCTTTATCTTCCCTGGCTGAGTCTCCTCAATAACCACATTACTTGTGGGCCAAGTTAACACTCCAGGAAGACGACAGATCAAGGTTCTTGCTTTCTCAAAATGATTAAGAGCTTCTAAAAATCTAAAGTCAGAATTATGAAGAAGGTATTAAAGATGTGACATGAATTTCCACTCCCCACAAGGCACAGAGATTTCAGCTTACCAGGAAGAGTATGTTTGACAAATCACTGCACAGAAATATTCAGGATAACCCATATTTTCTTCAAAAAACCAAGACATTATCACTCTTTGCTACAAAAGTAATATAAATTAAACACAAGTCTATCAGGACACTGGCTTTACTATGGTAGGTGCATACTAGTTCATTTAAAGCTGCAATTTATTTTTTAAAGTTTTCCACAATTAAAACAGAAAACTGAACAAATTTGGTTGTTCCATTTTTATTTAATTTACTAATCTAATGAAAGGAGGTCCTTGTAGTGCAACACCATAGATCCACTTCAACTAATCATAAAAAATGACTAGGAAAATTTTTTTTAACTTGATTCATTTAAAATGGCTATAATAAAATCCCTCTGCTGTAAAACTGTTAAAGAGCTCGTGTATTCTGGACATCTTTCTCCAGCTATAAAGCAGTTGATTATTTTAACACAACAAATGTGCATGTAAACTGTTTTACTATAAATATGATATGTTTTAGTGCCAATTTACAGTTAAAAAAATAATACCAATAGATTCCCAAAGTTCATTCAACCAAAGAATGCTAGAATAATGAATTATAAGGTTCTCCCAGTCTCTATTCTTCTTGTTAGACTACAGAAGCAAAAGGTTTCCTGTTCTTCAATCTTAAAACCATCTCCCAATTGAAGAAGTCATTTTTACCTTTGAGCAGATGACTTCACCTGCAGAAAAGCTAGACCACCATCCACCGTAAGACGGTTATAAACAGCAAGACTTTAAACCAGAGACTACACATTACAACACCAAAAAAACAGCTAGCTTGTTGGTTAATGGATGCCAAACTGTATTATTTTAAAATTAAAATTTAAAAGCCTTTCCAAAACATTGTATATCAACTATACTTCAATAAAATTTTTAAAAATTTTAAATGACTTTCAAAATGGTAAAACACTTCTTCACTTATCATAACCTTCATGATGTTACACATTTATGTTATTTTCCTGGATCTAGTGAATATGTGCATGTGGTCACTGCGCTAGCGGGTGTGTCCTAAACAACTTACACTAAACTTTCAAATTAATTGCATTTGTTATTACCATGGAGATGATTGCAAAATCCTCACTACCCTTGATTCTTAACAGAGTTGAGATGGTCAGACAGTAGCTTTAGGAAGTAAAAGAAATTTCTTAAATCTTTAAAGACCTTTAAAGAAGGTTCTAAACAGCCTCTAAAGTTGAGTTCTCAAGAGTCCCAATGGTCTGGTAACATTTCCTCTAAACAGTTAAGATGAAAACTTAAGGATAATTAAAATTTATGAATAATATTCAATAAGCTAATTATTTCTTTATAAAAGTAATCTAACATACCTACCACTATACTGGGTTTAAGTGGCAGGAACAGGGAGTTGTTTTTGTTTTTTAGAAAGTTCAAGTCATAATCCTGTCCCCTAATGCTCACAGACATTTGGGGAGGTAAGACATGAAACAGGGAACAGATATGTATTAAAAGTTAGAGTAAGGACTTCATGTACAAGTTCAGAAAAGAGTTTTTCTTTCTTCTAACTCATGATGTCTTTCAATAAATATATACTTCATATTAAAACCATCCTCATACAAGTTTTGAGGGGAGAATAGGTGACTGCAGCAAGCCAGACTTCCTGGTCCTTCACTGTCTCCCGGAGTTTGCTCAAATTCATGTTCATATAGCAAGTGATGCCATCCAACCACCTCATCCTGGTACCTGCTTCTCCTCCTGCCCTCAATCTTTCCCAGTATCAGGGTCTTTTCCATTTAGTCCACTCTTCACATCAGGTGGCCAAAGAACTGGAGCTTCAGTTTCAGTATCAGTCCTTCCAATGAATATTGAGAGTTGATTTTCCTTTAGGATTGACTGGTTTGATCTCCTCACTGTCCAAGGGACTCTTAAAGGTTTCTCCAGAACAATTCAAAAGTATCAATTCTTTGGCACTCAGCATTCTTTACAGTCCAACTCTTGGATCCACACATGACTACTGGAAAAATCATAGTTTTGACTATACGGACCTTTGTCAGCAAAGTGTCTTGCTTTTTAATACACTGTCTAGGTTGTCATAGGTCTCCTTTCAAGGAACAAGCATCTTTTAATTTCATGGTTGCAGTCACTGTCTGCAGTGATTTTGGAGCCTAAGAAAATAAAATCTGTCACTGCTTTCACTTTTCCCCTTCTATTTGCCATGAAGTGATGGGACTGGATGCCACAAACTTCCTTAGTTTTTTTTGACAGCTGAGCTTTAAGCCAGCTTTCTCACTCTCCTTTCACTCTCATTAAGAGGCTCTTTAGTTCCTCTTCATTTTCTGCCATTAAGAGTGGTATCATCTGCATATCTGAGATTGGTGATATTTCTCCCAGCAGTCTTGATTCCAGCTTGTGATTAATCCAGCCTGGCATTTCACATGATGTACTCTGTATGTAGATTGCAGGCAGGAGGAGAAGGGGACGATAGAGGATGGATGGTTGGATGGCATCACCAACTTGATGGACTTGAGTTTGAGCAAGCTCCAGTAGTTGGTGATGGACAGGGAGGCCTGGTGTGCTGCAGTCCATGGTGGTCGCAAAGAGTTGGACACGACTGAGGGACTAAACCGAACTGACTCTGCATGTAAGTTATATAAACAGCGTGAGAAAATACAGCCTTGTCATGCTCCTTTCCCAATTTTGAACCAGTCAGTTGTTCCATGTAAGGTTCTAACTGTTGTTTATTGACCTGCACATAGAGTTCTCAGGAGACAGGTAAGGTGATGTGGTATTTCCATCTTTAAAGAATTTCCCACAGTTTGTTGTGATTCACACAGTCAAAGGTTATGTAGTCAGTGAAGGAGAAGTAGAATGCTGGAGTGGTTTGCCATTCCCTCCTCCAGTGGACCACATTTTGTCAGAACTCTTCACTATGATCTGTCCTCGGGTGACCCTGCACAGCATGGCTCATAGCTTCACTGAGTAAATAAGCCCCCTCACCACCACAAGGCTGTGATCCATGAAGGGGTAATGTAAACCATTAATTTTTATCAATTCAGTCACAAATTATAAATGACATATACCAAAAACACAATATAAAACTTCTTGTACCACATTATTACTGAGTTTCTTGTTAGATTCAAAATTAGAAAGCCCTGGTAACTGAATTGTTGACTTTAATAATTAATATTGAAATGCCAGTCCTCAAAGTAAACACAATTGTCACAGTATGTAGGAGAAGATGTCAAAATCACTCCAGAACAGGGATCATCCCATGAGACTTCAAATGAGTTACCAACCTAGAGCATAATGTAGTGTAGTTTCCACTAACCTGTTTTTTTTCAAATACACTTTTCCAATTCCACAGTAGGCCAAGCAATCAAGTCCCTCATTGGGGTAGTGTTCAATCATCCTCTTAAACTGGTTTTCAGCTTCAGATAACTCCTTTGGCAGCAATGAGAACAGTGATCACTTACACAGAAGAAAAGACTGGGAACAGATTTTACCTGAAGGCTGATTCTTTTTGTGTAATATTAAAAACAACTGTATACCCAAAAATCTCTATGACAAAATTACAACTTCTGCATTTCATTTTCTTAGCAATTACATAAAATATGACCATATGGATACTTAGACACAGAACCAAAATGATCCAGCTCTGGAATGAGAAGTTGGCACTGAACACAGGCAATGCACCAAATGAGCATTTACTAACACACATACAGGACCCAGTGTGTGCTGGCTAAAAAATAAATAAGCTCATGGCAAAAAGACTGATTTGGATGCAAACGCACTACAACATGTATCCTAGTAAGCCCTGCTCCCTTAGAGTCACGGGAATTCCAATAATGTGGCCACAATGTTTTGTGACATAAGACAAATGCTGTGTCTTAAAAACAGCTATTTAGTAAAAATTTATAACTTAAAATACATTCTTTTGACAATTCTCAACAGTGGAAGCCTCTGGGCTTTGAATGAATTTTGTTTTGGAAAAAATCCAAAAGATATTTAGCTCAAAGTAATACTGGCCATCACTCCATTGTGGGTGATAAAGGAAATGTCACTACAGAATGGAGTTAATAAGAAGCTCTGAAGCCAGTTCTGAAGGAGCATTCTAAAGCAAGCACTTTTCTGGAGTAAATACATCAATTCCTTCTGGAGATACTCTGATTGATGAAATTCTTTTAAATGTCTATCATTCTTTTAAGTTCTATCACCCTGGTTTTTTTTTAATCAAAATTAAATTAAAGTAAAAATGTAATAAACTATTTATTCAATTCTGATGAAGCAAAATATGATCTTCATTATTACTCTGTTGAGAACATGTCATCATGGCTTCAAAAATCTACCAGAAAACAGTCAGAGAGTCCCTAATGGAAGACATGCATCTGCCGCATCAGGACAAGGAAAGCAGCCTGTCATGGGAAAACGACCCTCAGGCTCTGTGGACTACTCAGAGAGTGAACCCCATTAAGTAGCTGTTAGGGTTAAGCCTCATCTAGCCTAGGAAGCTTGGAGCCTAAGTTGGTACACAGGGTAATTTCTACCTGAGGTTAATTCTAGAACCATTTCTACTTTTTTTCAAAAATCCAACACCATGGAAAGCGGGAGTATAATGCTGGGCAGTGCAGGTAAGTAAGCTTTCCAGGGGCACACTAAAGGACCGTGAGTAATGGACACCAGGTGTGCTCACACCCATACCCTGACTGCATGTGGTTATGGGAAGCCTGAACTCTAGGAAATAATAAAATACCCAAGGTACTTGCTATCCAGAACTAAGAGCTATTAATAATAGCATTTTAAGTATGTTTCTAAAAATAAAACAGTATAACACAAAAGCTGAATTCTCCTTTTTTAACCTCCTGAGTCCAACTCCTTTCTTCTGTCACTAAATGGAACCATTACCTTAAACTTGATATATAAGGCTAGTTCATGTATTTTTTTTCTCGTTTACAAGATGCAGATAGCCATAAACAATATATACTTCTGCTCTGTAAATATTCCAAATTGTACATAAGTTGTATCACATTGTTTACTACATTTCCAACGTGCCTTTTTCCCTCGATGTATTTCCAAAATCTATTATGACACATCAGGTCCTTTACTTTTTATATGAATAAAAAGTAGATTCCACTGGTGACCTGGCATAACTTTTTTCTAATGGAAATACAAACTAAATTTTCTTAAAAAAAAAAAAAACACACAAACTAAGTTAAATTTCGGCATTTCAGAAAAAATTATCATCGCTTCTCAGCCTTTTGGCCAAGATCAAGTGTAGAAAAAATTATCAAGAAAGTACACAGACAGCACTCCCTAAACTTACTGTGCTAATCATTTTATGATTTAATCAGTCAGATCATTATGCTGTACACCTTAAAATTATACAAAGCTGTATGTCAATTATCTCAGTAAAACTGGAAGAGAAAAAAAGTACACAGAAGGAAACAAGCCCAGATGGGAAAACTATTTTAACATACCTTCTAAAGTTAATGGCATATTTTAAGAGTCTATTATCACTGTTACAAATCTTACCTCAGGCTGTCCTATTCCAAGGAGTGAAATGGCAAGTCCATAGACTACTAACACGTAGTTAATCATGGCCAGGTTCAATTGCTGTCAATTAAAATCCTCTTGTTAAGTATCTGAACATAATTCTGCCAAATTTACACCATATTGATATGATAACCACAACAGTAAAAGAAGTGTAAACAATCTAATTGCTATTGGGTCAAGGCCAAACAGAATTAGAAAACATATTTTGCAAAGATATGCAATTATATTGCTATAAAGAGTTTAAAACACAGAATCACTGTATCAGAATTACTTGAACATAGTTCATAATACAAAAATTGATATCATGTTCTTCTGCATAAAAATGGGAAGAGTAACATTCTTGGGTTAGCCATAAAGTCCATTCAAGTTTTGCCATACCATCTTATGAAAAACTCAAACAAACTTTTATGGCCAACTCAATATTTGCTCTCTCACAACCCCACATAAACTATTTACCTAGCCAATACTTTCTTTGTAGATAAAAAGACATGACTAAAGTGAGTCCAAATCCTTGATTTTGTACTCTAATAAAGAGAAAAGGCCAAGAACTCTAACGAACACCAACTACAGTGCAATGAGAGTTTAAACCCGGGCTGTATAGTAGGGCAACCATAGAGGCTGAATCAGAGCATTATCTGCTTCTCACAACCTGGAGTAGGTTCAGCCAATCTCATCACAGTCTAAGATATACTAAAACAACGAAACCAAAGTTTTGGTTCTCGTCTACGTTCCTCTGAAATGTGTCCGCACTGATAAACAAATCACCAGGAGGCGATTTTACCTTTATTTTTTGAGGATCTAAACCGTTGAGCAACTCTGTGAAGGCCTGGGCGGCACTGCGGCAGCGCTGCTCCAGCAAGGCCGTGTAGCCATCCTGGATTAAGCTTCTCAGCATTTTCATTATATTAGCAAAATCCTGCAAAAAGAAATCCTATTTCAGTAGTCTAGAGCTGTGAATGTTTAGTCTAAAACATAAGATGCCAAAGTTCATCATTAAGCACTTATCCTTTATAACTGATCATAAAACATGCAAGCTAACCTTTATGCAATAATAGTCCTTTTTCAGCATACCACCATTAAAGTAGAAATTAAAACGTACAGCTTCACGTCTTAAATCCAACATTTCCAGTGCTGCCCATGACAGGAAAGAGTGGTTCACTTTATAATACTAAGCCGTGTTCTCTTTACCAGACTAGACAGTGTTTGGAAGTTTTAACAGCATAAATGGAGAACATTAGCCATCATTTAAGTAAGTATATTATTTGGCTGAGACTTGAGCAATTAGACAAGTAAGAACAAGCAATCAATTTATGGGTCATTATCCGAATTCAACAACCGCCCTCATGTCCTGAAACAAACCCTAATTCTCAGCAAGAAATGGCTACTTCAATCATTAGCTCTATTCCTGCCTAACATGTACTTGAATATAATTAGAATTATTGGGAGAGATATTATAATCCTAGGTTAAATGCAAGAAGAAGTGAAGTCGCTCAGTCATGTCTGACTCTTTGCGACCCCGTGGACTATAGCCCACCAGGATCCTCCATCCATGGGATTCTCCAGGCAAGAGTACTGGAGTGGGTTGCCATGTCCTTCTCCAGGGGATCTTCCCGACCAAGGGATGAACCCAGGTCTCCTGCATTGTAGGCAGACGCTTTAACCTCTGGGCCACCAGGGAAGCCACCAGGTTAAACACAAAGGGAAGAACATAAAGAAAAAATTGCTATAATGCATCCTGAAAAAAGTGAGAAAAACTTTATAATCTGAATATACATGAGCATACACATTATAATTTGAATTCAGATTTTAGTTACATGGCAATAGCTATAGGCAAGAAAAGTTGTATGAAGACTGGAGAAATAAGACTATAGGCTAAACTTACATCTCCTCACGTCTTGACATACATGTGTATGCAGTTCACTGGAACAGAAAATGCAAATATGTGCATGACATTCCTCACTGTTTCTAACAATGAGGATCCAAAACACACAGAGGGAAGAACAGTCTGGTCACAAACAAAGCTACTTATTTGCTTTTTGTCCAATGAATCAAAGTTTAAGAGAATTTTACCCCTGAATACACATAGAAAAGAGCAGGTCTCACATAAACTTGGTATTTGCTATACAGTATTTAAATAGCTCAACAACAGCCATATTTATAATAAGAATTTTAACACTTATAGAAGATGATGTGCTATCTGCACACATACTGGTTTATCAGCCTTGAATGAATTAATTTCATTCTAATCTTTCATTCTAGAAAACAGATCCATTTGTCTTATTTTCCATTGGAAATTAATCCTCTCAATACAGTACAAGTTAGTGGTCTGTACTGAAAGCTCCATAAGTGGGCTGAATGGCACTGCCAGTCCTTGGCATACACAGAGGCCTAAGTAAAGGTGTGTTAAACAAATGAAACTTCAAAAATAACTATCATTTTTATTTAAGCAATCTTTTGTCTTTACAAACTGTCTTTAATATTTTAAGTCCCTCAGTCTTTAGGATCAGTAAACTCAATCAGTGACAATTTAAACAGTTAGAAATTCTAAAAACGCTTTCACGCAAGTAATTAGAAAGCTGTTGAAACTGATTAGGAAACATCAAAAATGCCTGAAACTTGCTTCATTCAACAGACCTTAAAAAGAATGTCATATATACCTAAAATAGATAAAAGAATTTAAAAATGACCCACATATTGAAATAAGTATTGTGTTCCATGTTAATATTCATTTGGGGGGGATTTAAATCCAGTACTTTATTTTAGAAGAAACAGACCTGTATTTACATAGAGCACTGAATTGTCAAAGCAGACTTGTATGAATCACATTTAACCAAAACAAACAACTTTTCACCGAAGATAGTCTACAGGTATTCAATGACTGGAATAGTGACTAGTTATGGTTGGTTCTGGAAATTCTGGATTCTCTTGTTCAGTTGTCTGACTCTTTGCGACCCCATGGACTACAGTACATCAGGCTTTCCTGTCCTTCACCATTTCCTGGGGTTTGCTTACACTCTTATCCATCGAGTCAGTGATGCCATCCAATCATCTCATCCTCTGTTGTCCCCTTCTCCTCCTACCTTCAATGTTTCCCAGCATCAGGGTCTTTTCCAAGGAGTCAGCTCTCGCATCAGATGGCCGAAGTATTGGAGCTTCAGCTTCAGCATCGGTCCTTCCTATGAAGATTTAGGGTTGATTTCCTTTAGGATGGACTGGTTTGATTTTCTTGCAGTCCAAGGGACTCTCAAGAGTCTTCTCCAACACCACAGTTCAAAAGCATCAATTCTTCGGCGCCCAGCCTTTTTGCATGGTCCAGCTCTCACATCCATAAAACCATAGCATTGACTGGATGGACCTTTGTCAGCAAAGTAATGTCTCTGCTTTCTAACATGCTGTCCAGGTTTGTCACAGCTTTTCTTCTAAGGACCAAGTGTCTTTTAAATTTCATGGCCGCACTTACTGTCTGCAGTGATTTTGCAGCCCAAGAAAACAAAGGTTGGTCACTGTTTCCATGGTTTCCCCATCTATTTGCCATGAATTGATAGGACCAGTAGTGATGGGACCAGGGCTTCCCTAGTGGCTCAGACAGTAAAGTGCCTGCTTGCAATACAGGAGACCCAGGTTCCATTGCTGGGTTGGGAAGATCCCCTGGAGAAGGAAACAGCAACCACTCCAGTACTCTTGCTTGGAAAATCCCATGGATGGAGAAGCCTGGCAGGCTACAGTCCACAGGGTTGCAAAGAGTCGGATACAACTGAGTGACTTTACTTTCTCTTTGAAATTTGAAATAAGGAACAGATAGTGTTAAGTCCACTGACTTTGTTCTTTTGATGGGAGCAGATGCCATGATCTTTTTTTTTTTTGAATGTTGAATTTTAAGCCAATTTGTTCACTTTCCCCTTTCACCTTCAAAAAGGGGTCTTTAGTTACTCTTTGCTTTCTGCCATAATGGTGTTGTCATCTGCATATATGAGGTTATTAATATTTCCCCAGGCAATCTTGATTTCAGCTTGAGTTTCATCCAGCCCAGCATTTTGCATGATGTACTCTGCTTATAAGTTAAATAAGCAGGGTGACAATATACAGCCTTGACATACTTCTTTCCCAATCATGAACCAGTCCATCATTCCATGTCTGGTTCTAAGTGTTGCTTCTTGACCTGCATACAGATTTCTCAGGAGGCAGGTAAGGTGGTCTGGTATTCTCATCTCTTTAAGAATTTTCCACAATTTTTTGTAATCTACAGATTCTGTTAAAGTTTCTATTTCTTTCTGAGTGAGTTTTTATAAACTGGATTTTTCTAGAAATTTGTCTATTTCATCTATATACATTTTCAAATTTCTTGGTATTGTGTTCATAATAGTATTTTGATATAGTAACTGTAATATTAAAATAAGTCTGTGAGTAATGTGCCATTTCCATTTCTGAAACTGCTTTACTGTATCTTCTTTTGTCAGTTCATGTGTGCTCAGTCGTTTGACTCTTTGTGGCCCCAGGGAATTTTCCAGGCAAGACTACGGGAGCGGGTTGCCATTGTCTTCTCCAGAGGATCTTCCCGACCCAGAAACAGAACCTAAGTCTCTTGCATCTCCTATATTGACAGGCAGATTCTTTACCACTAGCATCACCTGAGAAACCCATCAGTGTCCGCTGCTGTTGTTCAGTTGCTCAAGCGTGTCTGATTCTTTGGACCCCATGGACTGCAGCACGCCAAGCTTCCCTGTCCATCACCAACTCCCGGAGTTTACTCAAACTCATGTCCATTGAGGCGGTGATGCCATCCAACCATCTCATCCTCTGTCACCCCCTTTTCCTGCCTTCAATCTTTCCCAGTATCAGGGTCTTTTCTCATGAATCCGCTCTTCACATCAGGTGGCTTTAAGTATTGGAGATTCAGCACCAAGTCCTTCCAATGAATATTTAGGATTGATTTCCTTTACGATTGACTGGTTTGACCTCCTTGCAGTCCAAGGGACTCTCAAGAGTCTTCTCCAACATCACAGTTTAGTTTCCATGCTGCTACTGCTGCTGCTAAGTTGCTTCAGTCGTGTCTGACTCTGTGCGACCGTACAGATGGCAGCCCACCAGGCTCCCCCATCCCTGGGATTCTCAAGGCCAAGAACACTGGAGTCGGTTGCCATTTCCTTCACCAATGCAGGAAAGTGAAAAGTAAAAGTGAAGTTGCTCAGTCGTGTCTGACTCTTAGCGACCCCACGGACTGCAGCCTACCAGGCTCCTCCATCCATGGGATTTTCCAAGCAAGAGTACTGGAGTGGGTCACTGGTGTATAAATTTTATTTATGTTGTCAAAGACAAAGAGTCAACTTTTAGCTCTGTGGATCCTTTATGTGTTGTTCCATTTCATTACTTTTGTTTTCTTTAAATATAAAAAAAAAATAGAAAAAGAAGTCGACTTATTCTAGTCCATTCTAAAGGAGATCAGTCCTGAGTGTTCATTGGAAGGAATGATGCTAAAGCTGAAACTCCAGTACTTTGGCCACCTCACGCAAAGAGCTGACTCATTGGAAAAGACTCTGATGCTGGGAGGGATTGGGGGCTGGAGGAGAAGGGGACGACAGCAGATGAGATGGCTGGATGGCATCACCAACTTGATGGACATGAGTTTGGGTGAACTCCGGGAGTTGGTGATGGATAGGGAGGCCTGGCGTGCTGCAATTCATGGGGTCACAAAGAATTGGACACGACTGAGCACTGAACTGAAAAGAGGCTTATTTAGAGAGAAATACACTCCACAGAGTGTGGGCTATCTCAGAAACTGAGAGGCTCATTTCATTATTTTCTACTTTGTTATTTCTTTCTACTTTCTTTTTTTATTGTTTTTTCCCCCCTTGTTCTTGAGAGGAAAGTGTCACTAATTTAAAAGTCTTGGAAATCCCCTGGTGGTCCAGTGATTAAGGTTCCACACTTCCAATGCAAGGAGTGTGAGTTCGATCCCTGGTCAGGTAATCAAAGATCCCACATGCTGCAGCAATAAACAAGTAAATATATGAATGTCTCTGTTCTTTTAATACATGCATTCAGCTTGACAAATTTCCTTCCAAGTAACCTTTTAGCTTTATCCCTTGCATTTTTTAAAATGTTTTCTTTGAGAGCAGTTTTAAGTTTACAAAAAAACCTAAGAGGGAGACACCAAGATTTCCACAAACTTCCTTGTTCCCTTAAATGCATAGCTTCTCCCACTATCAGTATCACTTACCAGAATGACACAGTTTTTTTTTTTTCTTAAACCATGGATTAACCGACACTGACATCACATAACCATCCGAAGCCCAAAGCTTACCTGTGAACCCTATGGCTCACTCTTGGTGTACATTCTACAAGCTCAGACAAGTGCATAATGTATCTATCATCTATACTATCAGACAACAGATTCTCACAGCCCGAGAAATCCTCTGTGCTCTGCCTATTCATTTCTTCCCCCTTAATGTACATTTTTTATTATATACTCAATATCATAGAAAGAATTTTATATACAGTTATCTGATAAAGAATTAAACGTTTGCTCCTGTAAGATTTTATGGTAGGTGTAATAAAACTGCAGGTATATAAACCTTTTTAAATTATTTAATTTAAAAGTTAAAACTTCAGGAAGCAAAGATCGCCAAAGCTTTACATCTTTGGAAAGACTTGCTTCTTCCTTTTAAATCTTGTGGAAACAAACACTTGTGCAACTATTGATCATTAGTTAAATCTCAGGTTCACATAATTACCAGGTAAAACTTAAATTTAATGATAGTTTGGTCTCCTAGTAATCATCTATTAAATTCTATGTCTATAACTAAAATTACATTAGAAAAACCCTAAAACTTAAAGAGTGGTACGTGATTACACTTCATTCAAGTGACAAAATGTTATGTTCAGAGAGTCTCTTTTCCATTAGCAAAGTCTCTGCCTTTACCTGGTGTGCGGCTCTGGAAGATTTAGAAAACTGTTTCTCCAAGATGTTTTTCAAATCTACTGGTAAAGTTTCTTGTGAACCAGGGCTAAAAGAGAAAAGTACTGTTGTGAATTATTTTAAAACAATCCTGCTTATATAAAGGAAAATACTATTATTTACTGAAAGTCATATCAAATATTGAGCAAATGGAGAGTCACAAATTCCTAAACAGAAATATTACCAAGATGCTGATTCTCTGCCAAGTAATTTCTAAGTTTAATAAAACCTCTATTAAATTAGAGGGGAAGAAGGACCAGATGAACTCATTATACAAACATTATGGAAGAACAGCTTAAAAAAAAAAAAAAGTTGGCATTTACACCTATCACCAAGTTATTACAAATATAAGTCATCAATAACAACAAACTCCTGAGACAATCAATGTGCCCAATAAATAACACAAAGATGCTCCATCTCATGAAAAAATCAAATAAAAAGACACAAACATTTCAAAAAGGCTGACCTTAAGGTGGTGTTTTCTGACACCAAATGTGTGGTGCTTTGAAACCAAATATCTGTGATTTTCCATACCAATTCTGTAACATCAACTGAGTCCAACAATTCACTTCTAACACCAGCTATGGAGTCAGTAACTCAGGCCCCACAGGTTAGAGGCTCAGTTCCACAAGACTGCCCTCATTTCAGCCACAATGAGGTACCCAGGCTACCCACGCTTATGACCCACTGACTACAAATTCAGGGGTTCCTATGACCACCCTTCAGTTCAGTTCAGTCGCTCAGTCATGTCTGACTCTTTGCAACCCCATGAATCGCAGCACGCCAGGCCTCCTTGTCCANGTGGCCTAACGTAGATGGTGCAAGCTCCTTGTCTGGAACTTCACTGGCTTTCCACGTAAACCAATTTATTCACCCTTCTTTTCTTCCACTAATTTCCTACTATACTATTCTATCCTGAGCTATCCTGTTCTCTCCTATCCTGTCCTATCCGCCCGCTCTGTCCCCACTTTGAATATCCCCGGATCCACCAGAGCTGGTCTCCGGCACAGTTTGAAAACAAAGTATCATGAAAATCGAGTTATCTTTAACACAATGGGTTGAAATTTTAACTATGCATTCAAAGAATAAACATGTATTGGGTTTTGGTTTCTTTTTGTGCTGAGAGAAGAGGGGTGAGGAGGAAGACCCAGGGCTTTTCTAACAAATAAGAGAATAACATAAGGCACTATGGCTTTGCTCTGTATTTTGCAGCACCATCAAAAAATGGTAGTTTACTAATTTCTCTTAGTGCTATGATATTCAAATGAAATTCATTCTCCTTGAAGCACCTATCAAGGAATCAGCCTTCAGATACAAAGAGAAAACTGAAGACTAGTGGAACTGTGGCAAGGAAGGCTCTGCAGTTTCACCAGCATCGTTTTCATTGTTTTCATGAATTTCTGTATCTACTGTAAGATTTACACTTTCACTTTGCCGTCAATTTACATCTCTATAGGTAATGGGAGATTAACTATAAAGATTGGTGCCAAGAGTTCCTACTGTTAATTGGGGGAAATGCTTGGTAGAACCAACTTTGTAAGTGGTTGATTTATTAGTAAATCCTTTCCTCTAATGGGATAATGACTCAAAAGGGCCTCTGAATACACACACAGCCATGTCAGGGCACGCATAGTTAGTTTCCAGATGGCCAAGAAATGATTAACAGCAATTTCTAAAGGAAGGCACTAAAGAAGGAACTGACAGTGAAAGCAAGTGAACAGTGAAGGAGATCAAATATTTACTTTACAGTTATCTGAATATGCTTTCCTTTTCCTCTTATGAGCATGTATTTTGAAATCTTAGAAAATTAATGCTGCTATATAGCTATTATATGACTCTCAGTTAATTAACATCCAGGCTTAAATAATCCTTTAGCCAAAAATGATCTTCTTCCAAAGATATGTCTAAACATTTGAAAGAGATTACTTATCATACACATATGCAGAAGTAGCTACTACTTGAAAGAGATTTATTTTTCTTTTCTTCTTGGGAGGCAGACATTATGGAAACAAAATAAAGCAAAAAAAAAAACAAAAAAAAGATAAGAAACATACCTGAACTTCTCCAATTCATTGTTTCGAGATTTTTGTTTCCCTTTATATTTTGGAGGCTGACCTGTGAATACAAAAGTATTTGTTCCTGAAACCTGTACATAAAAATCTGCAAGCTTAAAAGTAAGGTTTTTAAAAAATGTAAACTGGAATAATAAAGCAAAGAAAGCAATACTGTGAGTCTAACAGGTAAGCTATTTTTATAAAAGCTACTGATAATGTTTCTCTATGTATGCTATAAAATTATTTTAAGAATAAATTATAATGATGATTATCATTTAACCCTACAGTAGATACAGAAGAGATATAGTTTACAAGACAGATATAGAAGAGACACAGAAGGCTATAGTTTCTTTTTTTTTTTTTTCAGGCTATAGTTTCTATTCTCAGGGAGTTTATAATTATATGGGAAAACAAAAAAGTCACTTCAGTAATTAAATAACAATTCCCACTAAGAAAAAAAGAAGATTCTATGTTGTTATTGAAATATCAATCCCATAGTAATTGCTCTTGTAATTCCTAGAAGGGAAAATCACGTAAGTTGGAGTGACTGGGAAAGGCGTCAGGGTGGATGAAGCATCTGTGTTTAAGCTAACAAGTAGGATTTATATAGAACGGGCCAAATGAAGTTCATTTTAAGAAGCACTAGGCAAACCTGTGTGATTGAGGGGGTTAAGTAAGGACAGGCTGAAAGGGGCAGCTGGTGTGAATGTGTACATGCCCAGTGCTTCTGGCTCTCCAGCTCAGCCTTGACCTCCTAAGGAGGAGCAGAGCGCCACTGTACACACTGTACAGAGTTGTGCAGAAGAGAGCACAGGTAGGGACGAGGTGCGTCTGAAGGAAGCTTTGGGAGAAGGAAGTCAGCTATGTACCAGGGAGGGGCTGACAGCCTGACTCTGGGGGCCTCAGAAAACCAGAGACTTCTAGAAAGAAGAGTTCCAGTTTGATTTCTACTGGGTGACCTAGGGCAAAATTTAATTAACCTAATTCTGGGACCTCAATTTCTTTGAACACAGATACAGAACTATGAACAGTATTTAAAATGATTTAAATGTTCCGTCTAATAATGGCCTGCTGCTGCTGCTAAGTCGCTTCAGTCGTGTCCAACTCTGTGCAACCTCATAGATGGCAGCCTACCAGGCTCCCCTGTCCCTTGGATTCTCCAGGCAAGAACACTGGAGTGGGTTGCCATTTCCTTCTCCAATGCAGCAAAGTGAAAAGTAAAAGTGAAGTCGCTCAGTTGTGTCCGACTCTTCGCGACCCCATGGACTGCAGCCTACCAGGCTCCTCAGTCCATGGGATTTTCCAGGCAAGAGTACTGGAGTGGGGTGCCACTGCCTTCTCCGAATAATGGCCTGAGAAATATCAATAAATTAAAAGCTGTTTTTAAAGAAAAATAGTTTTATTCTCAAATATTTTGCATATGCCATAAAGTCACATCAGGTAAGGCAGGCACCTGTGTTTCCCCCCTTTATATCTGTGCTATAGTGCAGAGCTCCTGAAATCTTGAGGAAGTAACATGTGTTTAACCACAACCTTGAACCATCGAGGACATCTGAATTCTCTCAAACTTTGTTTTAAAAGGCAGAGAAGAATGAAATCCACTTCAGAATGACTTCCTTCAGAAGCAGGAAGTATAAAGGGACACTGAGAATCAGCATGAGTATTTGCTCCTCTGCAATCTTTCATTTCCTTAAGACACCAAGTAGATGAGGTCTGCTGTGTGTCTCCATGTTTTCTAGATGCATAAATAAAGGAATGCACTAAACACATATAATTTAAATAAACTAGTATTAAAGTATATCCATTCTCAACATATACTTAGGGGTGACATCACCCTCAAAAAAGTTGGAATTGGTTACTGGAAGATGAAAAAAATCTGTTTTTATATATAAAGCACACATGTACATACAGAAATAAAACAGACAAATGGTATCTGAAGTATTAAAGTTTCATGAAAGGAGAAACAGCTCTGAGAGCAGGGGGTAGATAATGAAATAAACATCAGCCTAGTGGAAATTAGGTAGCAGACCAACAGAGCACTATTTTTCCTTTCCATACCTTTACCTGGATTTCCAAAATTAAATTTATTAAGTAATATGAAAAGACTGAGCATTTATTTCAAATAAATATTCCAATTTTTTTCTAGACTCAGAAGTATTGCAAAGTAAAAGGAGAACAACAGCAAAGATAAGTGAGGCTTTTGTGAATTTTAGCATGTAGCTTAGGCAACACTACATGAATTCAGCAAAAATTTACAGAAGGGGAAAAAAACTCACTTGATGGTGGTACAAATTCAGGACGACAGTCACAATCATCTACTTTCAGAGCTTCATCTACCACCTACCATGAAAATAAAATTACTGAGACTTAAAAAAAAAAAAAATAGAGCCATGAACAGCTAAATAGTTAAGTAGAACAGAATTTATCTAAGCACCTAAAATATTCAGCTTTACCAAATGAATAAACCCACAAAATGGTAAGTACTACATAACAAATGCTGAATTAATGCTATCACATCTTTCCTTATGCTCCTCTCCCAAACTGAATATAGCCTCTTTGAGACTTTCATTACTAACAATACAAGAATTATATGGTGAATTGGGAAAGTTCCCTTCAATGTCCAGCTAAGTCCAAAACACAATTCCTCTTTTTCCCCCTCAAGCCCCAGAAAGAAATATGAACGTGAACTTGACCTTTGAGTACATTACAGGTCAGAGGAAAACTCAGACACAGGTCATCTGGGACAGTGAGCACAGAGCCAGGCTATAGGCTTAGACATGCCTATTAGTTTCCATTATCACAAAAACATTATTATAAAATATGAGACTATCTATACTCAAAATAATTTTAATCTTGGTTTTTAACTGAGCTTACCTTTGGATTCTGATTACCACCGTTTGCCATTTCGTGGTTAGTTTTTCTGAAATTTTTTTCATTTCCACAAAGTTAAGTGAAGTACTAAATGCAGGTGCTGATAAACTAGGTATGTAGGCCCTGAGTGATGATAAAAGAAATAATAATTTTATTTCTATTGATTAGTATTTTTTTAAAGTTATCCTTCAAACAAGGAGGTTTTAGCAAGTATAGCCTTTTTTCCTCAAAAGCAAAGTAATAACTTCAAAAAGAATCTCTGCCTCTGAGATTGGGTTTTTACATAAATATTGCTTTAAATTTGGAATTAAAAGCTCAAAATAGATAAAGAACAACTCAAGAAATGTATACTGGTTTTTAATATTAAAATAAGTAAGTCTGTCTGTTATAAATTTAACAGCTTTAACATTCCAGGCATGTGGGTAAACTATGTGGGTAATGTTTAATCTATTTTAACTGCCAAATAAAAAAACAGACTCCTGACTGCTGTCTGTTTTCTTATAAGCAGAAGAAAATGAGCTCAAATCTATCTGCTGCCTACTTCTAACAGGAGTGCCTCAGCCTTTTTTGAAAAGGTATCAGGAGGCTGGAGGCAGATGCTTCCAGGATGGAGGTGAGGGGTAAATGGCACAGACTGTGCCCCTGGTCTCTATCGCCAGGACCCTCATGGCTAAAACTGGTGCCACCGAAACACAGTTATGTCTTCTTAACACTTCACGTCTCCTCCCCACGGGCTTAGGCTATGGACCTCCAGTACACATATATGCAAATAGCTCAGCAAAACAAATCACAGGTCGTCACCTAATCTTACAAACACACTTTAAAATGTCTTCTTGGGATTTCCCTGGTGGTCCAGTGACCAAGACTCTGCACTTTCCATTGCAAGGGTCCTGGGTTTGATTCCTGGTCGGCAAGCTAGATCCCATATGATATAACTAAAAATTCTGCATGCCGCAACTAAGATCTGGGGCAGCCAAATAAAAAAATATTAAAATCAGTAAAATAAAACCTCCTTTTGTCCTTCCATTCCCAACTTTATTGTGGTTGCTATTATATACTAAAGCATCAGACAGCAACTCAAAATCAAGAGCAAAACCACTCCAAGTAACAGCTACTGATCTGATATTAACTCACCTGCTTTCACAGAAGGCTTTGACTGGATTACTAGCTGGAGTTCGACCTATAAAAATGAACCACACACACACACACACACAAAATAATCAGTGGACTGGCAACACATACTTTAAAAGATTTTCATTTTTAGGCTGACAATAAGACTATCAAATTTAGGGAACTGAAAAACTAAACCTAACCAATTTTACACTTTCAGATGTTTTTAGTTCTAGAATGATGTCAACAAGATGCTGCTGCTGCTAAGTTGCTTCAGTCATGTCCGACTCTGTGCAACCCCATAGACGGCAGCCTACCAGGCTCCCTCGTCCCTGGGATTCTCCAGGCAAGAACACTGGAGTGGGTTGCCATTTCCTTCTCCAATGCAGGAAAGTGAAAAGTAAAAGCGAAGTCGCTCAGTCATGTCTGACTCTTAGCGACCCCATGGACTGCAGCCTACCCGGCTCCTCCATCCATGGGATTTTCCAGGCAAGAGTACTGGAGTGGGGAACAAGATGCTACACAAACCATATCTGACATCCCATTACATGTGATCATTGACTAGATGCAGCAATGTATAAACCTCAATCAGAGATGGTACCTGTCTTCAAGGAGCTCACAATCTGATAAACGTGTCTGATAGTGAAATAGGACTGCTGGGCTCAGCTTCGTTAGACACTAACTACTCACAGAAGAAAGAACAGGAAAGGACTCTATGCTGAGTAAGGTAATTTCAGGCGCTGGAGGGAGCAAAATGCCTCAGGAGAGAAAACAAGGGCAGAATGAAAACCTGGAGTTCCCAGCCTGCACACTAATTTCTGAAGTATCTATGTGTACACACACATTCAGCATGCTACAGAATTAGCCACAAACTTGGTGCAAAAACAAACAACCCTACTGAAGGGCCTTTTCTTCAGGAAATAACTATAATAACGGAGGAAGAAATTTAAAACTTTGTTTCAAAAGGTTTTCCTTCATTCAAAATTTCAAGAAAGCATTTTTTCTACAGAAGAATAAATAATTTGTTGCTATTTCAAATAAAAAATACACATCATTTATTATTACCAACTGGAATATAATACTAACAGAATTCTACATGAATACAAATGAAAAATTTAAGTGAGCTGACCAAGATAACATAAAATATAAGCACAAATCTTCTGAGAACTGATTTATGGTCCATTAATCCAAGAAACCCACCTTCAAAAGTTTTTAAGGGAATTCGACTGTAACCAAAAGAATCTTAGGTGAAATACCTTGCAGGTCTTCTATCTGTTTTTGTAACTTTACATGCTGCTGAATTAGATCCTTGATTCCCTCAGGGTCATTTTTACAGAGTTTTTGAGCTTTTATGTTTGCTTGCAGGGCCCAGTCATATTCCCCCAGCATAGAAAGAGCAGCACAATAACGATAATGACCCTGTTCCAAAAAGATAAATTCAATTTTTTCTCAAAAATATACTTAAAGAAAATTTAATGAAAAAATATTTTGCTTGAAAACTGGTTAATTACTTGAAATGTTACACTAGGATCCTCTAAATAAAAAATAAATGAAAATGTTAATACCTCTCAGGAAATAAAATTACCTAAAAGAGTTAAATGAAAAGCTATGAATAACAATTTTTAACAACTGACTGTAGAGATCAGTGTTTTTGCTTAAGAGATTTTTGTATCCACCCCGAAGATAACAATTCAACCTTTATTGTATGTAAAAGACATTATTTTGTACCAAATAAAGTATAAAATTCATTATAAATGAGTAACTTAAAATTTTTTTTCAAAATATTTTTAGGCAATAATAGTCTCTAAGTCATTACATTCCCTACATTTTTTTTTTTTAACTTTAAACTTTTTGTTTTGTATTGGAGTATAGCCGATTAACACTGTTGTGGTAGCTTCACGTGAAGAGCAAAAGGACTCAGCCATACATATACAAGCACCCACATTCTCCACACTTTTGAAATCAAGAGTTTTAGAGCTGGAAAGGAACAGTCAGCTTGTGCAATGGTCTTCCGACCCCTTGAAGAGCATGGGCACAGATAAGGGTGCACATATTACTCCCATCTTTCTTAATCAGCTTTTAATTATATTATCTCTAAGCACAGTCCTCGGCTTTAAGAAAAGATCCAAAAACCACTGATTTACTCTTAATTCCAATCACCAGGTTGTTTTCTTTTCTTTTTTTTGCTACAGAACCATATTTCTGGCTGGTCCCTTAATTTATGTGTTTTGGGAAATCTGTATCAAGCTTGAATATTTTAATCTAGAAAGTTAATATTACCAAAACCAGGGCTAACTCAGACAACCCCTCTTTTAGCTACCCCCAAACCAAACCCCCATTTTAGGCTTGATCTCTCCATTTATGAAGTGCTTTACAAGTGTGAGAGGCTAGAACTGGCCTAATGCCACATTTATTTACAGATAAGCTAAAGAACTTGGATCTTAAGACTCCAGGTCCAGAGCTCTTTCCTCTTTACTACACATTTTACAAAGAACCTTCTGATTCTATTAGAAAATATGAAATCAGAAATAAATGATCCTTTTAAGAAAGATGAGTTTTTCACTAAAAGCAGCAAGAAACAACCAGCGGACCTCTGTTTACATGGTTTGGTGCATACATAATCCCACTTTGGTGCACCAACCCAACCAGAGAGGTCCAGAGCATTTCCTAAGCAAGATCTTCAGGCTCAGCTCAATGACCCCCAATTCAGACTGCATTTGGTTACACTCTGCTTTTCCTCCAAAGGCAGGAAGATAGATCTCACAGTTATGCTACAAGACCAAAATTCTATCCACTAAGCATACACCAACCTCAAACTTTAAATAATTACAGCAGCATAGGAAATTATGGGAGATTATAAACCTCACCTACTAAATCTGTAGAAAACACTTTATTTCCTTCTCTTTTCCACCCATCTTCTACTGGGTTCTTTTCCCTAAGCTCTGTAAAACCCAGTGTAACTTCTATCAGATGAGAAGGGACTTTATTCAGATCTTTGTGCTGAAGTTGTTTGAATGAAGCTTCAATTAAAGGTATCTCAGAAGTTTCTTGAACCCAACTACAATAGTTTTGTTCTTCTGTGACATTATCTCATTCTCTATCACACACCACTGTTCATCTGCCTAGTATCTCTTCCTTCTTGTGTGCCATCACGTCACTACTCAACATAGTAATGCCCGCATCTCAACAAGGGCTGGCAGGGAAGACGCAAAGCTGTGACCCAGGAGACTGGCCAACAGAAATGTACCATTCACAGTAACTGAACCACAGGTGGGCACATGGCTCAATCAGGATCAGTCTGAGGCACCACACTGTTATACTATATAAATACTAACAGAGACTCTCTTTCCACTAGAAAAGTTACTAGAAACTTTCCACTAGAAATGTTAACAGAACAGTTACTAGGATACCAGTTTGGGGCTCCCTCTATTTCAAAATGAAGCCAAGAGCCTATTCTCTAATTGCCACCTGGGATCAAGATAGATTAACAAGGATTGGATATACTCTCTTGCTTAAAAGTAAGACAAAGCATATGAAACAAAGGTTTGCTAGACACTGGATTATCAGGCAACAGAAGAAAGTAATTCCTGAGAGATGAGAAACACAAAGCTCTCTGGTTGTTCCCACTTACTGTGGAAGAGTTTCTTAGCCACAGCACAGACAGAAGGAACCCAGGGAGAGACCACAACCTCAGTGAAAACAGGAAAGCCAAGGCAGCACAAGTTCACGGGGCAGAGGACCAGAGAGGACAGAGCTGGACAGAGGGCTCCAGAGATTTCACAGGGTCCCCCTGAGTCTTCAGCTGAGTATCCATCAGTACATGCATGTGCAGCAACCACCCAAGCCAGGGAAAAAACCACCTGAAAAGACTAAAAGGGAACAACAGTCAGCACTCACACAGGGCCAGGATAATTCCTGTGCCCACCAACCAGAGCAGAAAACATAATTCATGGGAGCATTAAGTACAGTACTCAACAGAGTTTGGACTCAGTTGTGGAGAAAAAAATGAACCCAAGAACAAATACCACTATGATATCACCCAACAAAGCCTAAAACAATACTCCATGAATCTGTTTTCCAAGTAGCTTTACTGCATCCCAAAACAAAACTCAAAAATATTTACAGAAAACAAAAAAGTATTAGGACCAAACAAGGTAAAATTCACAATGTGTGTGGGGCGGGAGAGGGGAGGTGGGGGTCGGGATTGGGAGTTCATGTACACTCGTGGCTGATTCATGTCAATGTATAGCAAAACGAATACAGTATTGTAAAGCAAAACAAACTAAAACATAAAAATTAATTAAAGAAAAAAGATACAAATGGAAAAAAAAATAAAATTAAATACATGAAAAAAAAAATTACTAGGTATGCAAAGAAGGAAAATATGATCTATAATGGAAAGAAAAATCAATCCATTGAAAACAATCCAGAAATGACACAGATGACAGGATTAGCAGACAAGGACATTAAAACATCTCTAGATAATATACTTCATACGTTCAAGACACTATGGAAAAAACAGAACATATTAAGTAAAGACATGAAATATGTAAGAAATACTCGAACTGAAATTCTAGAAATGACTGCTACAGCACTCAGATGAAAAATAAATTAGATGGAAATAAAGGCAGATTAGACATAACAGAAGAATTTGTGGACTTGACACAGCAATAAAAATCTAGGTAAGATGGAACAAAGAGAGAAAAGACTAAAAGTGATACAAACAGGGAAGCACCACTGAGAAACATAAAGTGAACACAGATCTGGATCCAACCGTGCCTGAACTACCACCCAACCAGACATGAGCCAATAATTTCCCTCTTCCACTTACGCCAAATCTGAGTTAGGTTTTGCCACTTCTGAACAAAAAGAGTCCTAACATACTTCTCAATAGTAAAAAGTCCTTGGGGACATTTGTGAGGCTATCAGTTTGTATCCTGTATAAATACACCAAAAGCCAATGCACACAGAAATACTAACAAATATTTGGTGACTATACCATAAAAATTCTCACTCTTTAGGATATAATGATTCAATGTCTCTTAAGCCTAAAAGTATGTGCAGGACTCATAAATCAACTATACCTAATGAAAAATAATGAAAAAAATATTTAAAAATTAAAGTATGTTTAGGACAACTGACATTGTACCAGTTTTCTCTATCTGGAAAACAGAAAAAAAAAATTGGCCCACCCTCACACAGAAATCTACAGACTACCCACCTATACAGGCTTATATCCTAGACTCAGGAGACTCAGGCTCATAAATGGACTCTGATAACAAAGAATGCACCTTGTACAGTCTATTTTTTAAGTTTAAGATAGCCTTCAATGAGCACTCCTTTTTTGGTAAAACAAAATGATAAATGACCTCAATATATAGTTACCAAATTTTTTGAATACTAAAATTTTCTGAATACTAGGCAGTTGTGTTTTTTACCTACTCAAATAACTTTAGCAACTATAAAAAAATTCCCAATTAAAAAAAAAGGGGGGAACCCACATAAACAGTCAACTGATCTTTGACAAAACAACAAAGACAATACAATGGAACAAAGACAATCTTTTCAACAAATGATACTGGAACTGGACATCTACACACAAAAAAATGAATCCAGACAAAAAATCAACTCAGAATAGATTATAGACCAAAAACTCCTAGAGGAGAGCACAGGGGAAAAACTACATGACACTGGGTATGCTGATGACTTTTTAGATACACCAAAGGCATGGTTCATGAAAGAAATAATTGATAAATTGGACTTGATTAAAATGAAAACTTAAGCTCTGTGAAAGAAACATCAAGAAAATGAGAAGACAAGCTCGGATCTAGGAGAAGATATTTGCAAAAAATACAGCTGATAAAGGGCTGTTATCCAAAATGTACAGAGAATTCCTAAGAAATTAAGAAAACAACCAGTTAAAAAATGAGCCAAAGACCTTAACAGACGCCTCATCAAGGAGGATATACAGTGCCAAATAAGTATATGAAAAGATGCTTCACATCTCATGTCATCAAGGAAATGCAAATTAAAATAATAAGACACCACTATGAATCTATCAGAACAGCCAAAATTCAGGATACTGACAACACTAAACGTTGGGAGGACTGGAGCAATGAGAACTCTCATTCATTGCCGATGGAAGTGCAAAATGGTACAGCTACTTTGGAAGACGGTTTGGCAACCGTAAGTTTTTTGGTTTAAAAAAAAAAAAAACAACACATATTCTTATCATATGATCCAGGAATTACACTCCTTGGTATTTACCCAAAGGAGCTGAAAATATATGCCTACACAAAAACCTGCATATATATATTTATAGCAGCTTTATTCATAACCACCAAACCTTGGAAACAATCGAGATATTCTTCAGTAGGTGAATAAAATGTAATATATCCAGACAATGTAATATTTTTCAGTGCTAAAAAGAAATACCTATCAAGCTATGAAAAGACATGCAGGAAACTTAAATGAATAGTACTAAGTGAAAGAAGCCAGTCTGAGAAGGCTATACATCATATGATTCCAACTATATGACATTCTGGAAAAAGTAAAACTATGGGAACAGTAAGAAGATCAACGGTTGCCACAATTTGGGAGGAAGGATGGATAGGCAGATCAGAGGATTTCAGGGCAGTGAAAATACTCTATGAATCACAATGGTGAAACACAGGTCATTATACATTTGTTCAAACCCTTAGGAAGTCCACTTAGGGAATGAACCCTAAGACCAACTATGGACTTTTGGTGATTATGACATGTCCATGTAGGTCCATTGGTTTTCACAGATGTGTCTCTCTGTTGGAGGATGCCAATACTGGGGGAGACTATGCAAGTGTGAGGCAGGGAATTTACAAGAAATCTCTGGACCTTCCTCTTAATTTTGCTGTGAACCTGAAACTGCTCTAAAAAAAGTCTTTAAAAAAAGAATGAATATTTTGTTTGATAAGTTAAACCAGGAATAAACATTCTACATAAAGTCTTCTATTTAATTAAGAAAGTTCTGAATTTAAGACGTATGAAAGATAGCATACATATACAGCATCTATCTAATGAAAGTTTTGCAAAAATAAACTGGAGAGGAGGCAACATTCAAATGGTTAAGAGTGAAAATATTCCAGAAATGCTGAAGACATGAATCCTCAGATTTTAGAAACCAAGCTATCCCAAGTATGATAACTTTAATGAAAATTCCTCCCAGACAATAAAATTTATTTGCAATAACATTGCTAAATGTTAAAGACAGTGAGATTTTCAAACACCTAGGAAAAGCAAAGATTACTTATATAGGAAAAATAGCAGACCTGTCAACAGAGGCAAAAAAAGGAGTCAAAAGAACATAGACTTAAACGTCTGCATTGAACATTATACCCTGCTTAAATACTATTTAATTTTTTTTTAAAGAAAGTTTTGGTACACTTTTTCTAAGTTGATAATAGATTGAACTAGCAAGTTACTCTGGAAAAGCAGTATCATGATCTAGGTTTCAGTATTATGAACACTAGCATCCATTCATTCTGTAAGTAAATTTACACAGCACCTGCCAAATGCCAAGTTCAGTGATCAGCAAAGATTAAGCTTCAACTACAATAGCAACTCATAATGAAAATGGCAACAAACAGATCACCTTCAGTCAGGATCCTGTCTAATGCTGGATTCTCAGTTCATTTTTGTCTCTTACTTGCAATGACACCTTACAGAAAGTCACTTTACCCTTCTGGGACTTTACTGTTTAATCTAGAAAATAAGGCATTTAAGAAGTGACTCCAATATCTGGATGCAGAAATTCACTTGGAGAATTTTATAATCCCCAGACTCAGATACACTGCTAGGCCATCTGAATCATAATTTGGGGGCTCTAAAATTCTATGATTCTATTCATTCTGGTTTAAAAACAAATATGTAAACACAGTTTTTTAAATCTATAATTACTGGTAGCCAATAACTCATTTCAACTCATTCATTCATTAAATATTTACTATAAGTGCCTGCTATGTGCTGGGCATCTTCTCAGGTAGGCGACTCAGAAATGAACCAAACAAAAAAAACCTGTCCTTTAAAAAAAAAAAAAAAAAAAAAACCTGTCCTTAGGGAGCTCACGCTATACTAAGTTCAGTTCAGTTCAGTCGCTCAGTCATGTCTGACTCTTTGCACCCCATGAATCGCAGTACGCCAGGCCTCCCTGTCCATCACCAACTCCCGGAGTTCACTGACTCATGTCCATTGAGTCCGTGATGCCATCCAGCCATCTCATCCTCGGTCATCCCCTTCTCCTCCTGCCCTCAATCCCTCCCAGCATCAGGGTCTTTTCCAATGAGTCAACTCTTTGCGTGAGGTGGCCAAAGTACTGGAGCTTCAGCTTTAGCATCATTCCTTCCAAAGAAATCCCAGGGTTGATCTCCTTCAGAATGGACTTGTTGGATTTCCTTGCACTCCAAGGGACTTTCAAGAGTCTTCTCCAACACCACAGTTCAAAAGCATCAATTCTTCGGCACTCAGCCTTCTTCACAGTCCAACTCTCACATCCATACATGACCACAGGAAAAACCATAGCCTTGACTAGACGGACCTTAGTCGGCAAAGTAACGTCTCTGCTTTTGAATATACTATCTAGGTTGGTCATAACTTTTCTTCCAAGGAGTAAAANGATTGGTGGCAGGAGGAGAAGGGGACGACTGAGGGTGAGATGGCTGGATGGTATCACGGACTCAATGGACGTGAGTCTGAGTGAACTCTGGGAGTTGGTGATGGACAGGGAAGCCTGGCGTGCTGCGATTCATGGGGTTGCAAAGAGTCGGACACGACTGAGTGAATGAACTGAACTGAACTGAACTCATTGATTGTGTAGAAGTGTGCCATTTAATCCCACATATTTGTTCAATTTTCCTCGTATTATTGATTTTCAGTTTCACACTACTGGAGTTTCGATTAAATAGTCTCAAATTTGTTAGGACTTACTTTGTAGCATAGAATATGATTTATTATGAAAAATGTTTCATATGCACTTTAGAAGACAGTATATTCAGCTGCTTCTGGGTGAATTGTTTTATATATGACTGTTAGGTTCATTTGTTCTGTGGTATTATTTAACCTGCACTTTCCTTATTGATTTTCTCTCTGGATGATCTATCCTTTTTTGACAGTGAATGCTCAAGTAGCTTCCTACTATTATTGTATTGCTGTCTATTTCAGTATAGTGAAAATGACTATACTACCCAAAGCAATCTACAGATTCAATGCAATTCCCATTAAGCTACCAGTGGTATTTTTCACAAATCTAGAACAAATAATCTCACAATTTGTATGGAAAAACAAAAAATCTTGAATAGCCAAAGCCATCTTGAGAAAGAAGAATGGAGGAATCAACCTGCCTGATCTCAGGCTTTACTACAAAGCCACAGTCATCAAGACAGTATGGTACTGGCACAAAGACAGAAATATAGATCAATGGAACAAAATAGAAAGCCCAGAGATAAATCCACACACCTATGGACACCTTATCTTTGACAAAGGAGGCAAGAATATACAGAGGATTAAAGACCATCTCTATTTCTTCCTTTAGTTCTGTTAATATTTTCTGTACATATTTAGGTGTTGCAATGTTATATGTATATACATTACACTTGTTAAAATATTCTCTTGATTAATTGATCACTTTATCATTTTATAGTGACTTCTTTGTGTCTTGTAACAGACTTTTGAATGAAAGTCTATTTTATGTAATATAAGTATAGTGACCCCTGCTACTTTTGGGCATCATTTACATGAAATATCTTTTTCAATCCCTTCACTTTCAGTCTTTTTGTCCTTAAAGTAGAGGTGAGTCTCTTCTAGGCACCATGTTGTTGCATCTTGCTTCTTAATTCATATTTTGATTGGGGAATTCAAACTATTAACATTTAAAGTAATGTTAAGTAAGATAGGTAATGATTTACTATTGCCACTTTGTTGTTTTCTGATGCTTTATAATTTCTTATTTCTTTATTCTTCTCTTGCTATCATCCTTTATGATTTGCTGATTGTTTTGAAGCGGTATATTTGTATCCCTTTCTCTCTCTTTCTCTCTTTTGTATCTGATATTTCTTCTTTGTGGTTACCATGTGCTGTGCTTAGTCACTCAGTCATGTCCAGTGTTTGCAACTTCATGGACTATAGCCCACCAAGCTCCTCTGCCCATGGAAATTCTCCAGGCAAGAATACTGGAGTGGTTTGTCATGCCCTCCTCCAGGAAATCTTCTCAGTCTAAGGATCAAACCCAGGTCTCCTGCATTGCAGTTGGATTCTTTACCATCTGAGCCACCAGGGAAATCTGTGGTTACCTTGAGGTTTACACAAAACCTAACAGTCTATTTTAAACTGACAGCAACTTATCTTTAATCACATTTTAAAAACTCTATATTTTACTTCTCTCTCACAATTTTTAGGTTACTGATGTCACAAATAATAGCTTTTAATATACTATAAACATTAGCAAATTATTATAGCTATATCTATTAGTTATTTCTAATATTTTTGTTTTAATTTTTTGTCCTGGAGTTGAATGTAATTTACACATCACCATTAGAGTATTAAAGCACTCAAAAGTTGACTGTTTACCTTTACCAATGAGTTTTATACTTCTACAGTTTTCTCATGTTTTTGCTTTCATTTCAACTTGAAGCACTACTATTTAGTATTTCTTGTATGGTAGGTCTAGTGGTGATGAAATTCCTTAATCTTTGTCTGGAAAAGTCTTTTTCTCTCTTTCATTTCTGAAGGGCAGCTTTGCTGGGTATAAATTATTGTTTGCTGGTTTTATTATTTTTTTTTCAGCCCTTGAATATATCAAACCACAGGTGATAGTGCTCACTAAAGTGTTCTATGTAGGTAATAACATACAGAAAAGAGGACGGTCACTGTGAACTAAAAAAATTAAGCTTTAATTATGGATACCAAGGAGAAATGAAGGGTAATCTATCTCTGTTAGGAACCCTGACAAAAGTATATAAAGCAGGTAATCATTAAAGAGGTGAAGTTTTCCTAAAACATTACCGTGGCAGTTCTGTCAGAAGATTCCTTTCATTTTTGTTTTCTATCTTGTTTCCAGGCTGTGAATTATAAAAATATGCAGACAACAAAAGGAAAAGTTGGAATTATGAAAGTTACTTAGCCTTATCATAGACTTTCATAGCCTTACAGGTGAAGAGAGTGAGAATAAAATATGGACATGACCCTGACTATGTTATAGAATAGATTTTCAAGATCGCAATCAAGGAGCTATAGTGTTTTAATCAGCTAATTTATGGATAAAAGACACCTCTATGTAGTTATAAAGAGTATCATTTGGATCAAATGTAAGCATGCACCAAACATTTTTACATATAATGTATTATTTGTTCTCACAATAAGCTTAAAAATTCAGTATTGTCTACAATTAAAAAAATGGAGAAACAGATTCCGGGAACTTCTATAAATTAAAAATAACCATACATCTAGTAAGTTTCTAAGTGATTATTTTATCCCAAATTTCACCTCTTTATTTGTAGAACCTGAAACTAGTGATCTATATGTACTTTAAACAGGAGACTACTTTTGTCTTCTTTTATTGTGTTGCATTCACCATTCAAATAATATGCATGATCAATCATATAATTATGTTTAAGCTGATTCTTTGCTTTATCCTCAAAGAGATGCATACCTTTCCTAATATTCCCATCCTGACTGATATCAAAGATATCAGTCAAAGATAGTCCCAGTTTTCCTGATTTGAATATATGTTTTAGGTTATCTGATCTACTGGGTACCTATAAGATATCAATCGCACAAACTCTAAGCTAGTTGACATGTCACTAAGATGTTATACACTGTAATGATTTGTGTTTCCCAGGTAGCCTACATATTACCTGAAGGCCATCTATCAATAATACAGTTAAGCGAAATTTTTTAATAAATTAACTGAAACCTGTGTTGAACATATTAATTAGTATTAAAATAAATATAATCTTACTATTATACCTACATAATTGCTGAACACCAGGGTTAATTTTTTAGTAAATATAAAAAATATGCTCCCATAGCTGCATTTTATTCCTTCTGAAAATGTGGATGGATAAGAGAGAAGATGAGATACTTTTCAAATATACAAGGGCATTTCTTTAGTAATAATTTTTTTTTTTTTTAGTAACTCTGACTTCTCATGTTGGTTTTGTACCTCAGTGTTTTTCACTAACTATGAGGGAAAACTAACTAACTGTACCTTTAATTTGAACATTTCCATCACAGTCAAATTCATTCAGCTAGATAGGACTGAATAACATTAAAAGGATCAAGAAGCAAAAAGAGACTCCAAGTTCTAAAATCCTAATCCCAGATGATATTTTATGAAGGTTTATTTTCTGAGTTTATAAAAATGGGGTATTCTAAAAATATATATAGATTCTCTTCTGGAAGATACTGTCTTAACTGTTGCCAGTATATTGAGCATATATCTTCCCCCAAATTGTCTCTGAATGATTCCATTTATAACAAATACATGTCAATATGTCCATCAGAGAAGAAAGTAGGGAAAAATATTATATGCTTTCATTCAAAATTAATGAAAACTTTAAATGATGTATAATAACAAATTCTAAAAATGAGAATAAAAAAAGTAATTACAATGCAGTGGACTGAACCATGTATTAAATATCTGTAATTTTTTTAAATTATTCTAATTCCAAGTGGAGGATGGCAGCACAAGTCAATATCAACTCTCAATTGCTACTAACAAAACACAGTGCTAATTTTTTTTAAACTGTGAATAACAGAAGTGACCAAAGGTAGACTGAGAAAAATTATCTTTCCTACTATGTACATAAAAATGAATTTTTTATGGAAAGAAAACATTCTGAAAATGTGTATCTAAATACCATCTTGTGAACTGATTTCAATACTTAAAGCTACTTTACCACTTAACAGGCACGATAACACAAATAATTACAGTAATTAATATGTATGCCTCTAAAAAGAAACAGAGGAATCACATAATTCATATAGAAGCACTTAGCTATCCAACTATTTCAAGTTTTTAAAATTCCACACTAGGATGACATCAATGAGATGTCAAAACAGGAGTTTTCAGACTTCATCCCAGGGAAACAGTAATTTTGCAACCACTCACAGGTGAAAATAGCTGCATGGGAACCTGGGGGTCCAGCATGTTATTAGAGTGAAAAAACTCAAAGAAAAAAAATATATGTAATTAAAGAGGATAGGAAGAACTGTTTCACTTTGCCAGCATCATCCGTTCACTAAGGCAGTAAATTTTGATATCAAGAGAGACGTCTTTGGCTTGTGATTTCTTCCATAGCAGAAAATGAGCATGTGATGAACATTTACCTTTCCTATTCACATAGATGCAGCCCAAGAGGCCCAGTTCTTTCCTTCCCCATCTAGAACACTAACAAGATCATCATGGCTGAATATCTGGAGAGCTAGGAGCATGGAAAAATAGATTTTTTTTTTTTTTCTGGAGCCTATTATACAGAGTGAAGTAAGCCAGGAAGATTTTTTCCTCTTTTAAAAAAGTAAGATTTGAAATAGTTAACTGAACTTGACAACTAGAGTAACCAGAAAAATAACAAAATCTAAGCATTAAGTAAACAGGATAAATGAAATAAATATAGAGCAAGAGTAAATGAAGTAGGAAAAAAAATAACAAAACAAAACAATTAAAAAATGTCAGGGGCCAGCTTGAGGAATCCCACCCACAACAGAGTCAAGTGGCACACTCAGATAGCAGGGCAATTTGAGTTATTGGATTTCTCCCTGATTTTTCCTGAGCATTGTACCCCCAAAATAAGAATTTCTCTGTTTCCCCACTATATCTGCCAGTTTCTCGGAAAAAGTTAATTCAAAACTTTAGCTTCCTGCATTTGAAAGGAGTGTTTCAGCCCAACCCCCCTTTGATAAGCTCTAGCCTGCCTAAACAGGTTCCCCTGACCTTTTACAAGCTTGTGAATTGCTCACAACCCCCAAATGTGAGGGGCAAAAAGGCCTTGAAATGTTTTAAAGTTACAAACTTTTTCTAAGAGCCAAAGCCCTATTAGTGACATAGATTTCACTGTTGCCTCAATGATCACTGCCAGACCTCCTTATTTGCACCTGGAAGTTTCTGCTATACAAACAATATTTGGAAAAAGATATGTAGTAGTTTTTTGATGTTAGCAACACTAGGCTTTTGAGTTAATTGCTTTCTTTTATAAATCATTGTACTCCCTTTCGCTTGCTGTGTCCTTGCTATGTAAGAATGCAACTTTGTTTAGTGTCTCCCAAGAATGGCGCCAGACCTAGGAAAAAATAACACTTATCAGAAAAGAGCTGTAAATTGTTGAATTGGCTTTTTGGCTGGAAGATGATGTAAATTACCTAAGACTTGTGTATACAATTAGGTATGCAGAGAATAAGCCTGGTCTCGATAAGAGTCAGGGCTGCTGACATTGCCAAAATTTGTGAAACCCATTGATCTTTTTATAAAAAGGCCATGGAGTTCATGTACACTCATGGCTGATTCAGGTCGATGTGTAGCAAAACGAATACAGTATTGTAAAGCAAAAGAAACTAAAAAAATAAAAATTAATTAAAAAATAAAAAATAAAAGGAAAAACATTATAAAAAAATATTTTCAAAGCATGACTGCCTCAAACTAATATGATGTCATATAATTCTACATAATTTTAAAATAAATTTATGTAGTCTTTCTACATAAACTATTAAAAAAAAAAAAGAAAAAGAAAGTGGGGACCAGTTTTCTCCAACCAGTTTCCAGACCAGTTTTCTCAGAACAGTTCCTCAGACCAGTCTCTGGGACCAGCTTTCTCAGACAAGTCTCTTGGATGATTCTCTCTCCAAACTCCTTCATTGAAAAAAGAAATCTGGCTCCCCCCATGTCTCTTTGTCTCTGCCCTCTCTTACTCTAATTCCAGGCTGAATTCCCATCTGAAGCGGGAGGCTCACCACGTCTACTTACTTGCCCTGGCTCTAAGTTCTGTGAGAAAAGGGACCCACAGTAGGGTCCCTTTAGAGATTCAAGCGGACGCTGGTGGCCCACGTAGATGGTGCAAATCTCTCTTGTCTTGAGATTTTATTGGCTTTCCCCATAAACCAAGTTATTCAGCCTCCTATTTTTCTGCTAATTTCCTACTATACTATCCTATCCTGAGCTGTCCTATCCTATATGCCCGCTCGTTCCCCACTTTGAATATCCCTGGATCCACCGGGGCTGGTTCCTGGCAAAAAAAGACAACAATAAGAATTTTTTTTAAAAAAGCAAACCTTTAACAAGACTAAACAAGAGAAAAAGATGGGAGATTCAGATAAGTGAAGTCAGAAATGAAATTGATATCATAGAAACACAAAGAATCATACTACTATCAACAATTATATGCCAATAAATTGGAAAATCTAGAAGAAATGATTTCCTGGAAACAAGCAATCACCCAAGACAATTATAAAGAAAGAGAAAATGTGAAATATCAATAGCATGTAAGGGGATTGAGCTGAGCACTGAAGAACTGATGCTTTTAAACTATGATGTTGGAGAAGACTCTTGAGAGTCCCTTGACTGCAAGGAGATCAAGCAAGTTAATCTTAAAGATCAGTTCTGAATATTCATGGGAAGAACTGCTGCTGAAGCTGAGGCTCCAATACTTTGGCCACCTGATGTGAAGAACTGACTCAGTGGAAGATATCCTGATGCTGGGAAAGACTGAAGGCAGGGAAAAGGGGAAGACGAGATGGTTAGATGATGTCATCAACTCTATGGATATAAGTTTGAACAGGCTCCAGAAGTTGATGATGGACAGGGAAGCCTGGTGTGCTGCAGTCCATGCAGTTGCAGAGTTAGACACAATTTAGTGAGTGAATAATAGAAACATCTAAACAGATGTAGAAGGATTTGACAATAGTTTGAAAATGTCTATGCTACCCAAAGTGATCTACACAACAAATTAAATTCCTGTGAAAACCACAATGGTGGTTTCCAGCATAATGGGAAAAAAAATCTTAAAATTCATAGAAAAGTACAAAGTCCTCAAAGAGCCAAAGCAATTTTGAGCATAAAGATCAAAGCTGTAGGTATCAGACTGCCTGATTTCAAGCTAAAAGCTATAGTGATCAACATAGTATAGTTCTGGCATAAATATAGACACAAAAACAAATGGAGCAAATAGAGAGCCAAGATACTAACTATGCACATAAGGTTAACTAATCTTTAACGTGGACACTAAGAATACACAATGTGGAAAGGACAATATCCTCAATAAATGTACTGAGAAAATTGGATATCCACATACAAAAGAGTAAAACTGTACTCTTATACAGTATGCATAAATTAACATAATACAGACTAAAGACATGAATGTAAAACCTGAGAACATTAAACACCTAGGTTTTGGATATGACACGTAAAAGTACAGGCAAAAAAAGCAAAATGAGCGAGTGGGACTAAAAGATTTCTGATACAGCAAAGATAACGATCAAAAAATAAAAAAACAACTTCCATATTAAGAGAAAATATTTCCAAACCACACATCTGATGAGCAATTAATGTCCAAAAGATACTATAGCAATAAATGACTCTACAGTAAAAAATACTACTACTACTATTATTACTGGTCTGATTAAAAATGAGCAAAGGTCCTGAACAGACATTCTTGCAAAGAAGATATACAAATGGCAAACACATGGTATATCAGGTGGTCAAAAGGTACAAACTTTCAGATATAAGATAAATAAGCTCTGGAGATGCAATGTAAATTGTGGTGATTATATTTAATGACAATATATTGTATACTTGAAAGTTTCTAAGGGAATAAATCATAACCTCATTAAAAAATTTGCAAGTGTGAAATGAGAGATGTTAGCTAAACTTATTTTGGTAATCATTTTGCAAATATCAATGTATCAAATCATTATTTGAACACCTTAAACTAACACAACACTATTTCAATTATATATCAATAAAAGTGAAAAGATAATGCAAAGTAAAAATGGAAATATTGATACACAGACAGGAGTTATGGGATTTCCCCTATGCCTCTTCACATTCTGAAGGCAGAAACAGTAAAATTTTAAATAATTTTATAGTCCCTCTAAATGAAAAAGGACATAATACATAACATGGTAAATGTAGGAATATTTACCAATTCTAATTTGAGGGTAAATATAAGGAAAATAACCATAAATGTTTGGTAGCTAAAATTCATCCTCAATTATTCTGCTTCTCCTTATTAACCAAGAAAGACCAAAAATAAACTATGAGGAAGTACTTGTGAAAAATTAAATAGTCTTGTAAATATCAGAATATCTCACCAGTTGAAGGGTAAATTGTAAAAGATGGGTGCATTCTGCATACCTTATAAGATATTATATTTTCAACTATTTAAATTGTTTAATTATAGAATATAACATAATTACTATTAACTTCTTTTTTCTTTATTATTATTATTTTACTTTACAATATTGTATTGGTTTTCTTCTAAAGAGATAATATCTCATCTATGTGAGTCTAACAGAAAACAAAAGTAATACATTAGTTTAAAAAGAGACAAATAAGGCATGATCTTGTTCTAAATCAGCCTGCAATCCAAGGTAGAGTCAGGCAAGTACAAGCAGAAAAATAAATAAAATCTACAGTTATCACCTGATACCTGTTAAGTTGGCTATTATAAAAAAAAGAAAAACAAAGCTGGAGATATCATGCTCCCTGACTTTAGACAATACTGCAAATATATGGAAGTCAAAGCAGCATGGTACTAGCACAAAAACAGACACATAGATCATTGGAACAGAATAGAAACCCTAAAAATAAAACCATGGACTTATAGTAAATCAGTCTACATCAGAGGAGACAAGCATATACAATGGAGGAAAAATATTTTCTTCAATAAATGGTGCTGAAAAAATTTAACAGCTTATGTAAAGGAATAAAATTGGAGCATTCCCTCACATCATATACAAAATAAATGAAAAATGGTTTAAAGACTTATAGGTAAGACCCAAAACCATAGGCTTTTAGAAGAGAACATAAACAGAACACTCTTTGACATAAATGACAGGAATATTTTTTTGGATCTGTTTCCCAAAGCAAAAATAAGCAAATGGGTTAGAATTAAATGTAAGGGCTGTTGCATAAAAAAATAAATCATGGACATATGAAAAGACAGCCTACTGAATGGGAAAAAAATTGCAAACAATATGCTTGATAATGCATTAATAACTAAAATATGTGAATAATTCATACTACTCAACATAAAAAACAGCCCATTTTCTTTAAGGGCAGAAGGTTTGAATAGACATTTTTCCAAAGAATACATGCCAGTGGCCAAGGTGCACATGAGAAGATGCTTATGTATCTTATATATCAAAGATATATAGCTCAAAAACACAGTAAGATATCACCTCACATCTGTCAATATGGCTACCACCAAAAAAAAAAAATCTACAAATAACAAATACTAAAGAGGATGTGGAGAAAGGGAAACCCTTGACACTGTTGATGGGAGGTAAATTGGTGCAGTCACTGTGGAAAACAGTATGGAGGCTCACTGAAAAAGTAAAAATAGAACTACCATATGATCCAGGAATTCTATCCTTGTGCAAATATCTAAAGAAAATAAAAACTAATTTTAAAAAGTTCATAGCATCATTATTTACATTATTTACAAAAGCCAAGATATGAAAGAAACCTAAATGCCCATGGATAAAGAATATGTGATATACATACAGCTTTGATATAGATAAAGATAGAAATAGATAGAAACATTACTCAGTCACAGAATATAATGAAATTCTGCCACTGGCAATTATGAGGATGGACATAGAAGGCATTACATTTTGTAAACTAAGTCAGAGAAAGATAAATTCTCCATGTTTTAACTTATGTGTGGAAGCTAAAAAATAAAACAAGCAAATGTATGTAAAGAACAGTAGTAGATCATGGATGCAGAAAACAAACTAGTGGTTAGCAGTAGGAGACAAAAAAAGTGACAAGGTAGGGGTTTGGGATTAAGAGATACAAACTACTATGCATAAAGTAGATAAGCAACAAGGATAAATATGTACACAGAGAAATATAGCAATTGTTTTGTAATAACTTTAAATAGAGTATGATATATAAAATATCGAATTACTAGATTGTATATCTGAAGCAAATATAATATTGTAAATCACATATACTTCAATAAAAAAAGAAAAAGTGATAAAGGATAAAATATTGTCAACCATAAAAAGAAGGAAATCCTGCCATTTGGGACAACAAGGATGACCCTAGTTGATTTTATGCTTAACTAAATATGTCAGATCCAGAAAGAAAAGTACCTCATGATTTCACTTATATGAGGAATGTTAAAAAGTTAAACTCACAGAGCCAAAGAGTAGCAGTATGGTTTTAAAGAGCCAGTTGGGGAAAAGCATAAGAGAAGACATAAATTCAAGGGTACAAACTTTCAGTTAAAAGATGGATAAATTCTGAAAGTCTAAGTGCAGCCGCATGGATCACAACCTTGTCATGGTGAAGGGGCTTGTATAACTCAACTATCAGCTGTGGCATGCAGAGTCATCCAAGACAGACATGTCATAATTCAGAGTTCTGAAAAAACGTGGCCCACTGGAGAAGGAAATAGCAACCCACTCCAATATTCTTGCCTGGAGAAGCGCATGGAAAAAAAAAAAAAGAAAGAAAGAAAAGAAAAAAGACGACAGCAGAAGATGAGCCTCCTGGGCCAAAAGGTGTCCAATATGCTACTGAGGACGGGTGAAGGGCAGTTACTAATAGCTCCAGAAAGAATGAAGTGACTGGGCCAAAGTAGAAGTGACACCGAGTTGTGGATGTCTGTTGGAGAAAATAAAGATGGATACTGTAAAAAGCAATACTGCATAGAAATTTAGAATATTAAGTACATAAATCAAGGTAAATTAAATGTGGTCAAGCAGGAGTTGGCAAGATTGAATATTAACACTTAAGAATCAGTGAACTAAAACGAATGAGAACAGGGAAATTTAATTAAGTTGAACATTATATCTACCACTGTGGTAAGAATCACCGTGAAGAATTACCCCTAGATTAGAAGAAATTAGGATTAGCCCTCATAGTTAACAAAAGTCTGAAATGCAATACTGGAGTGCAACCTCAAAAAAGACAGAATGATCTTGGTTCATTTTCAAGGCAAACTATTCAACATCACAGTGATACAAGTCTATGCCTCAACCACTGATGCTGAAGAAACTGAAGTTGACTGGTCTATAAGGACCTAAAACACCTAGAGCTAACATAAAAAAAATAAAGACGTCCTTTTCATCACAGGTGAAGGCAAAAGTAGGAAGTCAAGAAATACCTGGAGTAACAGGCAAATTTAGCCTTGGAATACAAAATGAAGCATGGCAAAGGCTAACAGAAAATGGAGAAGTTATTTACAGTCACTAAAAACAAGACCTGAAGCTGACTGTAACTCAGATAGCTCCTTATTGCAGCATTCAGGCTTAAATTAAAGACTGAATGTTGCAATAAGGACCTACCTTAACTACCTTAATGCAGGAGCTACCTGCAATAAGTCAGGTCTTATTTTTAGTGACTGTTAGGAAAAGCCACCAGGCCATTCAAATATGATCTAAATCAAACTCTTATACAGTGGAGGTGATTAACAGATTCAATGGATTAAGATCTTGTAGACAGAGTGCCTGAAGAACTATGAACAGAGGTTTGTAACATATATACCAGTCAGTAACCAAAGCCTTCTCTAGGGAAAAGAAACACAAGCAGGCAAAGTGGTTTTCTGAAGAGGCTTTTCAAATAGATGAGGAAAAGAAGAGAAGCAAAAAGCAAGAGAGAGAGGAAAGATGCACCCAACTGAATGGTGAATTTCAGAGAAAAGCAAGAAGAGATAAGAATGCCTTTTTCAATGAACACTGCAAAAAAATAGAGGAAAACAGTAGAATGAGAAAGACCAGAGATCTCTTCAATAAAATTGGAGATATCAAGAGACATTTCATGCAAGTGTGGGCTTGACAAAAGATAGAAATAGTAAGGATAGATTACAATGACCCAGATAACCATGATAGTGTGGTCACGTGCCTAGAACAGTACATCCTGGAGTGTGAATTCAAGTGGGCCTCAGGAAGCATTACAATGAACAAAGCTGGGTGGGGTGATAGAATTCCAGCTGAGCTATCACAAGTCCTAAAATATGCTATTACAGTGCTGCACTCAATATGTCAGCAAGTTTGGAAAACTCAGTGGCCACAGGCCTGGAAAGGTCAGTTTTAATCCAAATCCCAAAGAAGGGCAGTGCCAAAGAATGCTCAAACTATCAGACAATTGTGCTCATTTCACATGTCGTAAATTTATTTTCAAAATCCTTCAAGCAAGGCTTCATGAGTATGTGAACTGAGAACTTCTGGATGTACAAGCTGGATTAAAAAAGGTAGAAGAACCAGAGATCAAATTCCCTACATTCATTGCATCATGAAGAAAGCAAGGGAATTCCAGAAAAACATCTACTTCCACTTAATTGACTACATGAAAACATTACTGTGTACATGACAACAAACCAGAAAATTCTTAAGGAGATGGGAGTACCAGATCACCTTATCTATCTCCTGAGAAGGCTGTATGCAGGTCAAAAAGTAACAGAACCAGACATGGAACAGTGGACTGGTTCCAAATTGGGAAAGGGCAATGCTGTATATTGTAGCCCTGCATATTTAACTTATATGCAGAGTACATCATGTGAAATGCCCAGCTGGATGAATCACAAACTGAAATCAAGATTATTGGGAGAGGTATCAGCAACCTTAGATAGGCAGATGATACCATTGTAATGGCAGAAAGTGAAGAGGAACTAAAGAGCCTCTTGATGGGAGTGAAAGAGAAGAGTGAAAAATCTGATTTAAAGCTCAACATTAAAAAACAACAACACACACATAAAAAAAAACACTAAGATTATGGCATCTTGTCGCATCACTTCATGACAAATAGATGAAAATTGGAAGCAAGACAGATTTTCCTTCTTGGGCTCTAAAATCACTTCAGACAGTGACTGTAGCAATGAAATTAAAACATGCTTGATCCTTGGGAGGAAGGCTATGAGAAATCTCGACAGCATATTAATAAGCAGAGACATCCCTTTGTCTACAAAGGTCCATATAGTCAGAGCTATGGTTTTTCTAGTAGTAATGTATGACTTCCCTGGTGGCTCAGACGGTAAAGCGTCTGTCTACAATGTGGGAGACCCGGGTTCGAGCCCTGGGTTGAGAAGATCCCCTGGAGAAGGAAATGGCAATCCACTCCAGTACTATTGCCTGGAAAATCCCACGGACAGAGGAACCTGGCAGGCTGCAGTCTATGGGGTCGCAAGGAGTTGGACACGACTGAGTGACTTCACTTCAATAATGTATGAATATGAGAGCTTGATCATAAAGAAGGCTAAGCACTGAAGAACTGATACTTTCAAGTTGTGTTGCTGGAGAAGACTCTCGAGAGTTCTTTGGACCACAAGGAGATCAAACCAGTCAATCTTAAAGGAAACCAACACTGAATATTCATTGGAAAGACTGGTTATGAAACTGAAACTATGAAGAGCTGACTCATTGGAAAAAACTCAGAAGCTGGGGAAAACTGTAGGAAAAGAAGAAGGGATAGTAGAGAATGAGATGATTGGATAGTATTACAACTCAATGGGCATGAATTCGAGCAAACTCAGAGAGAGAGTTGAGGATAGAGGAGTCCGGCTTGCAACAGTCCAAGAGGTATCAAAGAGTTAGACATGACTTAGTGACTGAACAACAACAACAACAGTACAGCAGTTGATTTTTATTAATAATACTGGATTTTGTAACTGAAAGTAGTCAAGGGGATGGACCTTAAAGTTTCTCAACGCAAAATAAAACGGTAAATATATGAAGTGTTTGATTTGTTAATTAATTTGAACTTGGTAATTACATCACAGTGTGTGTGTGTGTACATAAATCATCATGCTGTACCTCTTAGAAAATTGAAGTAAACAGTTGACATCTGTTTATAGTCTTTTTTTTCTTTCATTAATTGTAATTCTCTCCCACATTTCCATTCATATTATTTATTTATTTAAATGTAAATTTATTTATTTTAATTGGAGGTTAATTACTTTACAATATTCTATTGGTTTTGCTATACATCAACATGAATCCGTTTTTTAGAAAGCCAACAGAAGCTTTTAAATACATTCAAATTTGATTTGCTATTTGAACATTAAATTATTATTTTATTTATTTTTAACTGAAGCATAATTGGTTTACAGTGTTGTGTTGTTTTCTGCCATACTTCAACATGAATCAGCCATAGATATACATATGTTCCCTCCCTCCCTGGCTCTTGAACCTCCGTTTTAACTTCTACTCCCTCTAGGTTGTCACAGAGTACTGGCTTGAGCTCCCTGCATTATACGTAAAATTTCCACAGGCTATCTATTTTGCATCAACTAATGTATATTTTTCAACGCTACTCTCTCAATTTATCCCACCCTCTCCTTCCTGGAGTGTGTCCATAAGTCTGTTCTCTATGTCTGTGTCTCTATAACTGCCCTGCAGGTCATTTTAACAGTACCATTTTTTGAGATTCCGTATATATGCATTAATATGTGATATTTGTTTTTCTCTTTATAACTTACTTCCCTCTGTATAATAGCTTCTAGATTCATACACCTCACTAGAACTAATTCAAATTCATTCACTTTTATAGTAGATCAATACTCCACTTTATATATGTACCACAACTTCTTTATCCATTTTTCTGCCAATGGACATTTAGGTTGTTTCTATGTCTTGGCTATCGTAGATAGTGCTGCAATGAAGTTAGGGTACATGTCTTTCAGAAGTGCAATTTTCTCAGAGTATATGCCCAGTAGTGGTATTACTCTGTCATATAGTAGTATTATTCCTAGTTTTTTTGTTGTTGTTGTTAAATCATGCAATTTATTTTTTATGTATATATTTATTAATTTTTTACTTTTACTTATTTTACTTTACAATACTGTATTGGTTTTGCCATACATTGACATGAATCCACCACAGTGTACATGAGTTCCCAATCCTGAATCCCCCTCCCACCTCCTTCCCCATATCATCTCTCTGGATTATGCCCATGCAACAGCCCCAAGCATCCTGTATCCTGTATCGAATATAGACTGGCAATTCAGTTCTTTCTCCATATAGTTCTCCATAGTAGCTGTATCAATTAACATTCCCACCAACTGTGCAAGGAGCATGTCCACCCTACGTCCAAGGAGCGGTGTCTGTGCAGGTTCAGGAGGGCCTAGAGGAGCTATCTCACATTGAAGGTCAGAAAGGGCAGCAGTGAGGAGATACCCTTCATCCAAGGTAAGGAGCAGCAGCTGCACTTTGCTAGAGCAGTGGTGAAGAGATACCCCACGCCCAAGGTAAGAAAACCCAAATAAGATAGTAGGTATTGAAAGAAGGCATCAGAGGGAAGACACACTGAAACCATACTCATAGAAAACTAGTCAATCTATTCACACTAGGACCACAGCCTTGTACAACTCAATGAAACTAAGCCATGCCTGGGGGGCAACCCAAGATGGACGGGTCATGGTGGAGAGATCTGACAGAATGAGGTCCACTGGAGAAGGGAATGGCAAACCACTTCAGTATTCTTGCCTTGAGAACACCATGAACAATATGAAAAGGCAAAATGATAGGATACTGAAAGAGGAACTCCCCAGGTCAGTAGGCGCCCAATATGCTACTGGATCAGTGGAGAAATAACTCTAGAAAGAATGAAGGGATAGAGCCAAAGCAAAAACAAAACCCAGCTGTGGATGTGACAGGTGACAGAAGCAAGGTCCGAAGCTGTAAAGAGCAATATTGCATAGGAACCTGGAATGTCAGGTCCATGAATCAAGGCAATTTGGGAGTGGTCAAACAGGAGATGGCAAGAGTGAACATTGACATTCTAGGAATCAGCAAATTAAAATGGACTGGAATGGATGAATTTAACTCAGATGACCATTATATGTACTACTGTAAGCAGGAATCCCTCAGAAGAAATGGAGTAGCCCTTATGGTCAACAAAAGAACTGAAATGCCGTACTTGGATGCAATCTCAAAAACAACAGAATGATCTCTGTTTGTCTCCAAGGCAAACCATTCAATATCACGGTAATCCAAGTCTATGCCCCAACCACTAACACTGAAGAAGCTGAAGTTGAATGGTTCTATGAAGACTTACAAGATCTTTTAGAACTAAAACCCAAAAAAGATGTCCTTTTCATTATAGGGGATTGGAATGCAAAAGGAGGAAGTCAAGAAACACCTAGAGTAACAGGCAAATTTGGCCTTGGAATGTGGAATGAAGCAGAGCACAGACTAATACAGTTTTGCCAAGAAAATGCACTGGTCATAGCAAACACCCTCTTCCAACAACACAAGAGAAGACTACACATGGACATCACCAGATGGTCAACATCAAAATCAGATTGATTATTTTCTTTGCAGCCAAAGATGGAGAAGCTCTATACAGTCAACAAAAACAAGACCAGGAGCTGACTGTGGCTCAGATTATGAACTCCTTATTACCAAATTCAGACTTAAATTGAAGAAAGTAAGGAAAACCACTAGACCATTCGCGTATGACCTAAATAAATTCTCTTATGATTAAATAGTGGAAGCGAGAAATAGATTTAAGGGCCTAGATCTGATAGACAGAGTATCTGATGAACTATGGAATGAGGTTTGTGACATTGTGCAGGAGACAGGGATCAAGATCATCCCCATGGAAAAGAAATGCAAAAAGGCAAAATGGCTGTCTGGGGAGGCCTTACAAATAGCTGTGAAAAGAAGAGAAACAAAGAACAAAAGAGAAAATATATAAGCATCTGAATGCAGAGTTCCGAAGAATAGCAAGAAGAGATAAGAAACACTTCTTCAGCGATCAATGCAAAGAAATAGAGAAAACAACAGAATGGGAAAGACTAGAGATCTCTTCAAGAAAATTCGAGATACCAAGGGAGCATTTCATGCAAAGATGGGCTCAATAAAGGACAGAAATGGTATGGCCTAACAGAAGCAGAAGATATTAAGAAGACGTGGCAAGAATACAAGAAGAACTGTACAAAAAAGATCTTCATGACCCAGATAATCATGATGGTGTGATCACTCACCTAGAGCCAGACATCCTGGAATGTGAAGTTAAGCAGGCCTTAGAAAGCATCACTATGAACAAAGCTAGTGGAGGTGATGGAATTCCAGTTGAGCTGTTTCAAATCCTGAAAGATGATGCTATGAAAGTGCTACACTCAATATGCGAGCAAATCTGGAAAACTCAGCAGTGGCCACAGGACTGGAAAAGGTCAGTTTCCATTCCAATCCCTAAGAAAGGCAATGGCAAAGCATGCTCAAACTACTGCACAATTGCCCTCATCTCACATACTAGTAAAATAATGCTCCAAATTTACCAAGCCAGGTTTTAGCCATATGTGAATCATGAACTTCCTGATCTTCTAGCTGGTTTTAGAAAAGGTAGAGGAACCAGAGATCAAATTGCCAACATCCGCTGGATCATGGAAAAAGCAGGAGAGTTCCAGAAAAAAACATCTATTTCTGTTTTATTGACTATGCCAAAAACTTTGACTGTGTGGATCACAATAAACTGTGGAAAATTCTGAAAGAGATGGGAATACCAGACCACCTGATCTGCCTCTTGAGATATCTGTATGCAGGTCAGGATTCAACAGGTAGAACTGGACTGGACATGGAACAACAGATTGGTTCCAAATAGGAGAAGGAGTACGTCAAGGCTGTATATTGTCACCCTGCTTATTTAACTTCTATGCAGAGTACATCATGAGAAATGCTGGACTGGAAGAAACACAAGCTGGAATCAAGATTGCTGGGAGAAATATCAATAACCTCAGATATGCAGATGACACCACCCTTATGGCAGAAAGTGAAGAGGAGCTAAAAAGCCTCTTNACGTCAAGGCTGTATATTGTCACCCTGCTTATTTAACTTCTATGCAGAGTACATCATGAGAAATGCTGGACTGGAAGAAACACAAGCTGGAATCAAGATTGCTGGGAGAAATATCAATAACCTCAGATATGCAGATGACACCACCCTTATGGCAGAAAGTGAAGAGGAGCTAAAAAGCCTCTTATTGAAAGTGAGAGAGGAGAGTGAAAAAGTTGGCTTCAAGCTCAACATTCAGCAAAATAAGATCATGGCATCTGGTCCCATCACTTTATGGGAAATAGATGGGGAAACAGTGGAAATAGTGTCAGACTTTGTTTTTTTTGGCTCCAAAATCACTGCAGATTGTGACTGCAGCCATGAAATTAAAAGACGCTTACTCCTTGGAAGAAAAGTTATGACCAACCTAGATAGTATATTCAAAAGCAGAGACATTACTTTGCCAACAAAGGTCCATCTAGTCAAGGCTATGGTTTTTCCAGTAGTCATGTATGGATGTGAGAATTGCACTGTGAAGAAAGCTGAGCACCGAAGAATTGATGCTTTAGAAGTGTGGTGTTGGAGAAGACTCTTGAGAGTCCCTTGGACTGCAAGGAGATCCAACCAGTCCATTCGGAAGGAGATCAGCCCTGGGATTTCTTTGGAAGGAATGATGCTAAAGCTGAAACTCCAGTACTTTGGCCACTTCATATGAAGCGTTGACTCATTGGAAAAGACTCTGATGCTGGGAGGGACTGGGGGCAGGAAGAGAAGGGGATGACATAGGATGAGATGGCTGGATGGCATCACTGACTCGATGGATGTGCATTTGAGTGAATTCTAGGAGTGGTGATGGACAGGGAGGCCTGTTGTCCTGCGATTCATGGAGCTGCAAAGAGTCGGACACGACTGAGCAACTGAAGTGAACTGAACTGAACTGAACCACACATATGTGGAGTTAATTGGATTTCATGATACAGATATTTCACACCTTGTTTCCCAAAGTCAAGAAATATCTTTCCACTAAAGTTCTTTGATTCTCATACTTTCCTGTTCTTTCTATTCTCCAATGTGACAGCAATTAACCAGCGACAGATTCACTGAGATACCACTGCAGAACCATCTGATTTTCCCCAGTCCTCTTCCAACTGAGGTAAAATAGTATTATCCTTTCCAGTTTTCTGGAAATACTTTATCCCCTGTTATAGCTTGCTTAATATTAAAAACAACTCTGAGAAATGTCTATATTTTCCAGAAATATTAATAACTCCTATTTACATTTTAGCACAGGAAATGTAAACTCATATTTACATTTTAACACCTCATTTCACAATTTTAAAGTTTGTAATGTCTATCATAATTTTATGATTATATTGGGGAGGTGATGGGTATTTTGGTAATATCACTCCTGTGCTGATTCCATTACAAAATTTATTTTGTCATGATGTTAGTAGAATTAAAATAGCAATGGGAAAGAAATAGAAAATATAAGCAAAAGAGGATGATAAAGAAGAGAAAGATAAGGATGAGGCAGAAGAAGAGCAGGAAGAAGAGGAGAGAAGAAGGAAAGAAGGAAGGAAGAAAGGAAAGAAGAAAGAAAGGAAGGGTAGCGTGGGAGGGAGTGAGCAAAATGAAAAAAATAAAAAACCACATCGTTTTTTTGCTACTCTATTAATAAATCAAATCTTCTCATCATTTTAAATCCAGAGGGTATTCCCATTGGTGGTTTATAACCGTTACCATTTAACAAATTAAACAGGGAGACAGTATCTTTATTATTATTTTTTACTATAATCTTAGTGTCTTAGAGAAATCTTTATCAGTTCATGATAAATATATTGATAATTCATGACCCACAGTCCTAATTTAAAGCACTGTTATATTATTTAACTTCAGAACTGCTGGGGAAAAAACAAAAGAGAGGAAGTAGCACATTCTGAATGTTGTATTACTGAGTTAGTTCATAGATGCCCGTGTATCTAACAGACTTTCATCTTGCTTAATAATCCTAGAGAATTTAGTCATGTTTTCATAAGATGTTCTGAAGGAATGCTAATTTATCTGTTAAAAGGTAATGGATATCATTTTTAACACAGAGAGATTAACGTCTCTAAATGCAGCAACACAACCCTCTGGGCAAACACAGAAGGCTAACACAGTGACAGATGACTCAGCTTCTGTTGTACATGGTAGCACAATCCATATCCTCTGGGTCACAGTTGGAGGTAACTTTCATGCATATGTGAATTTTCTTAATAAAGTTGTTCTTCAGTGTATCTCTTTAAAAACAGGTTCATGGACTCTTTTTTGAGTACTGAGGTTCTTACTTTTGCAAAATATAGAAATTTTTATACTATTAAGGCAAATGCAGTTTCAAGAGGTGGGAAGAGGTCAACCAAAAAGTGAGTGTAAAAATGAAAGACTTGCTGGAGAAATATTTCAGTAAATCTGGTGGTGGGGAGAAGTTGTTTAACTTGCTCATATCTTAAAATTTAATATTTTTGTTACTAAGCAGTGTAAAGGATTTTTTTAAAAATAAAATTACAAAAAAAGGCAACCATGGAAGGACATCATAAACCAGTTCTTCAGCAGTTTGGATGAAAAGTCAGCAAATCCTGACATCTTAAGCTTCAATCAATTATTTCCCAGTAGCCAAGAAAATTAATGAAATTTTTAAAATAGGAGGAGAGAGGTCAAATGACTTTTTTTTAATTAATTTTTTTTAGTTTGTTTTGCTTTACAATACTGTATTTGTTTTGCTATACATTGACATGAATCAGCCACGAGTGTACATGAACTCCCAATCCCGACCCCCACCTCCCCTCTCCCACCCCACACCATCTCTCTGGACTATCCCCGTGCATCAGTCCCAAGCATCCTGCATCCTGCATCGAACCTAGACCGGTGATTCATTTCACTTATGATATCATACATGTTGCACTGCCATTCTCCCAAATCATCCCTCCCTCTCCCTCTCCCACAGAGTCCNAGTGTACATGAACTCCCAATCCCGACCCCCACCTCCCCTCTCCCACCCCACACCATCTCTCTGGACTATCCCCGTGCATTAGTCCCAAGCATCCTGCATCCTGCATCAAACCTAGACCGGTGATTCATTTCACTTATGATATCATACATGTTGCACTGCCATTCTCCCAAATCATCCCTCCCTCTCCCTCTCCCACAGAGTCCAAAAGGCTGTTCTATACATCTGTATCTCTTTTGCTGTCTCGTGTACAGGTTTATCATTACCATGTTTCTAAATTCCATATATATATGTATAAGTATACTGTATTGGTGTTTTCCTTTCTGGGTTACTTCACTCTGTATAATCGGCTCCAGCTTCATCCACCTCATTAGAACTGATTCAAATGTATTCTTTTTAATGGCTGAGTAATACTCCATTGTGTATATGTATCACAGCTTTCTTATCCATTCATCTGCTGATGGACATTTAAGTTGCTTCCATATCCTGGCTATTATAAATAGTGCTGCGATGAACATTGGGGTACACGTGTCTCTTTCAATTCTGGTTTTCTTGGTGTGTATGCCCAGCAAGAATTATTTCAAATCCTAAAAGATGATGCTGTTAAAGTGATGCATTCAATATGCCAGAAAATTTGGAAAACTCAGCAGTAACCACAGGACTGAAAATGTCAGTTTTCACTCCAATCCCAAAACATGTATAATATCATATATGAAACAAATCACCAGTCCAGGTTTGATGCATGATACTGGATGCTTGGGGCTGGTGCACTGGGACGACCCAGAGGGATGGTATGGGGAGGGAGGAGGGAAGGGTGTTCAGGATGGGGAACACATGTATACCTGTGGCAGATTCATGTTGATGTATGAAAAAACCAATATAATGTTGTAAAATAACCTCCAATTAAAAAAAAAAAAACTGTTCAAATGACCACACAATTGCACTCATTTCACATGCTAGCAAGGAAATGCTCAAAATCCTTCAAGCCAGGCTTCAAGAGTACATGAACCAAGAACTTCCAGATGTACCAGCTAGATTTTGAAAAGGCAGAGGAACCAGAGATCAATTCCTTTTGGCAGCAAGGAGATCAAAGCAGTCATCCCTAAGGGAAATCACCAGAGTATTCATTGGAAGGACAGAACTGAAACTCCACAACTTTGGCCAGTTGATGCAACGAGCTGGCTCATTGGAAAATATCCTGATGCTGGGAAAGATTGAGGGCAAGAGGAGAAAGGGATGACAGAGGATGAGATGGTTGGATGGCATCATTGACATAATGGATATGAATTTGAGCAAGCTCCAGGAGATGGTGAAGGACAGGGTAGCCTCGTTGCTTCAGCCCATGGGTTCTCAAACAGTCAGACATGATTCAGTGACAACAAGAACCATTTTTAAGAAAATGGCATTATACTACAACTTGTAGAGGTAGTAATCTGAAAGACCATTTTGGAAGGATTGATATTTTCCAATTTAGTTGACTGAAAATATACTATATTCATTTTTGGTTAATTTCTGTGCCTGCTCCTAGAACAGAAAGACAGGAAAATTTTAAAGGCCTAACACAGTAGAGATAGACTATTCCTTGGTAGTTCAGCAATAAAGAATCTGCCTACAATGCAAGAGACTCTCAGGTTCAGTCTCTGGGTCAGGTAGATCCCTTGGAGAAGGGCATGGCAACCCATTCTGTGTTCTCTTGCCTGGAGAATCCCATTGACAGAGGAGCCTGGCAGTCTACAATCCATAGGGTTGCAAAGAGTTGGACAGGACTGATGCAACTGAACTAAAAGCAAAGATAGTAGCCTAGGAAACTATTTGGGAATAGGAATTTTGTTGATAGTAAACTTCATGAACCATAATTCACCTATATACATTGAAACCTTGTGTTTAAAATGAAGACATTATATATATATGTAAATATTTATAATTTACATTTGTCATAGTATTATAAATGAAGTGGACATGATAATTTTATTGTGTATTAAATATGTTGTATTTCAAAAAAATCAAACATTGTTACACTGCTAAAGACAGGCATTATTTTGCTAATGTGAAAGCCACTAATGTAATCACATTCATGCATTATTAGGATCCATAAACATAATATACTTCTTTGCTGAGGCAATTGGATCAAACTTCATGAATAAGAAGTTTGGTAATGTAATAAACTGATCTTCTGGGAGATGCTGCTTTTTCCTTGTATGCTTTAAGGCTTCAATCTGTGTCTCAGAAATGTTTTCATATTCCTCCCGAGATAGAGCAGATTGTCAATGAGAAAAATTAAAAAGCAGTAAAACAAGACCTATTATATTGGTTCTGTGTTTTGCATTTGGTGGTTGGCTATATTGGGCACTATTATACAGTTTTGACACTTTTGTGCATTTACATATTTATTTTGTACTTCAGTATATGTGGAGATCAAGTTATGAACCCTATAATTTAATACTGATATTATCAATTACAAAAATGTTTAACAGATATTTTCTTTAATCACTCTCTTAGCTTTGCTAATGTAGGCAATTACAATAATAGCTTCATCAAATGTTGACAGTATAACCATTAGAGCATTATCTTACAAAGACCTCAGAAAAGACTACCAAACAGAAAGTACCAATTAATTGTCAGTTCTTTACAATTGCACTCATCTAACATGCTAGTAAAGTAATGCTCAAAATTCTCCAAGCCAGGCTTCAGCAATACGTGAACCGTGATGAAGTCAAGTGGGCCTTAGAAAGCATCACTATGAACAAAGCTAGTGGAGGTGATGGAATTCCAGTTGAGCTGTTTCAAATCCTGGAAGATGATGCTGTGAAAGTGCTGCATTCAATATGCCAGCAAATCTGGAAAACTCACCAGTGGTCACAGGACTGGAAAAGGTCAGTTTTCATTCCAATCCCAAAGAAAGGCAATGCCAAAGAATGCTCAAACTACCGCACAATTGCACTCACCTCACGTGCTAGTAAAGTAATGCTCAAAATTCTCCAAGCCAGGCTTCAGCAATACGTGAACCGTGAACTCCCTGATGTTCAAGCTGGTTTTAGAAAAGGCAGAGGAACCAGAGATCAAATTGCCAACATCCTCTGGATCATGGAAAAAGCAAGAGAGTTCCAGAAAAACATCTACTTCTGCTTTACTGACTATGCCAAAGCCTTTGACTGTGTGGATCACAATAAACTGTGGAAAATTCTGAAAGAGATGGGAATACCAGACCACCTGACCTGCCTCTTGAGAAATCTGTATGCAGGTCAGGAAGCAACAGTTAGAACTGGACATAGAATAACAGACTGGCTCCAAACAGGAAAAGGAGTACGTCAAGGCTGTATATTGTCACGTTATACTAAAGCACACACAAATAAGAACACAACTTAAAACAACATACATATATGCAATCATGTTAAAAACTAAGAGGTAAAAAGATAAAGCAGAGAAAAATAACCAAATGTCAAGGAAGGACCAAGTCTGCTCAGGGAAGGTCACTGAGAAGAGAACTCTCAGTGAAGAAGGAAAGGAAGCAAGGGAGCTTGCTCAGGCTCTGGGAAAGGCAGTCTGACCCTCGGCAGAGGGAAGAGCAAGCAGGCAATGGGAGTGGGCCTGGTGCGCGCGAGCACAGCGAGGCGGCCCAGGGCTGACAGAGGACAAAGGGGAGGTGAGCAGGAGCGAGGCCACAGCAACGATGGGTGGCTAGAGGCACACAGGGGCTGCCCAGAGGGATCGCAGTAATAACTCTGACCAAATGAAAATACCACACTGATCCACTGCTTTACTAATGTGTACTCAGGTATTTGCAGTTCTGTGTCATTAAAACCATACCGCAGTGACCAAGCCTGCACGTCTCATCACATACACACAGGCGAGAATGGTTCTGGAATCAATCACAACACAGGCACAGCAGGGCTTGCCAAGGTGGCTGTGACCGACTCATAGCCCACAGGCTTACTGAGAGCTCCTGTGTGCAGACACGCTACCAATACACAGGACAAGCAGTCTCTAACTTCCACCAATAAGAAGAACTCAAACAGTATCACTGTTTTTTGCACATGTGGCTATGTTTAGATTTCTTTATTAGGCTCTCTTGGTTTCTATTTCTTTACAATTTTAATTACTAGGAAATGCAATAGTTTTTTTCCTATTGCCCATTCAGGTTTCCTCATCTCTGAAATGCTTATTTCATGGGCCCATTTTCTACTGAGTTTCTTTATTTTTGTTCTTCACGTATTTTGAATGTAAGTCCTATCAAGTTATTTCTGTTCTATATACGACTAACTATCTCCTCCCAGACTACAATTTCATTTATGGTGTCCCAACATACAAAATATTTTAAGCTTGAGATAATTATCAGAGTTTTTTCCTTCTCTGACCTGTGTATATATGTAAAGAAACCCTTTCCCACCTCAAGATTACAAAGCTAGTCTCCAGACACTCCTTCTGAGTTTTAAGCCTCATTTTCCACAGCCAGGTCCTTAATCTTTCCACACCTCAACCACTCAGGTGTGCTCACGACCCCACTCAGGTGTGCTCATGACCCCTAGGGACCACCTGTCCCTGACAGACATGCTTGGCCCTTACCGCTGGGCTGCAGTATCCTCTCTGATTATGGAACTGAAGGTTCCTCTGACACGCTCCTGAGCTCCATGTAATTTCAACCAGCACTTTTACATAAGGATTTATATCCTGTAAACAGACTTTTCACAAAGTCGTACAGCACTGTTTAGCCAAAGTAAGCATGAAAGAAGCCTACCTTTGTCCAATTGCTCTTCAGAATGGTAGCTCTCTTTCCATCACCAAGTGCATTTCTAAAGGAAAAGGAAATAAAATACTCAAACTTTTCAAAGGGTTATTATATCATGTGGATCTATCTGTACTTTAATTTTCCATATACAATATAGTTTTTAATTTTTTTAGTCTATATATGTCCATTATAGGAAATTTGGAAAATACAGAAAAGCAAAACAAAGGAAAAAAGTCACTCAGTCACAATCACAATTACCCAAGAATAGCTACTTTCAATATTTCTGGAGTATTTCCTGCACACAACTATCTGTATCTCACCCATCCGTAACTTATTATTACTTGCATGAAGTTTTTTTGGTACTATGTGGTATTGTCAGCAAGACTTCTGATCTTGGAGAATAAAAGTCCCAGATATTTCACACAACACACTGGCTAAGCTATAATGGACAGAGCATAAGTTGGGACATGAGATTAAGTCCAGCGTGCCATCACTAACTCTCACTCGGGCGGATAGGAAATAATTAACTTCTTTAGGATTACTTTCCCATCTTTAAGATGAGGCTAACAATTTTGGGTTTTCCTGTTTTCAGATACTATGCTCAAGCACAGTACACTGTAAACTGTCGAGCACTGAGGCCTAACACCTGGTCTCTCATAGTTTCCTTACAGTCAGTGGCCTCCTCTGCCCAGCTCAGCCACGCACCACCGCCCTCCCAGGGAACTTTACCACTGCTCAAAACTGTCCAGAGCCCAAAATCACTAATTCAAGCATCCAACTCTTTCCCCTGATAGCATAGCTCCTTCCATCCTACTTATTCAGCTATTCCCACTAGCTTCTCAGGGGGCTCACCTCACTGACTTACCCATTTTCTCTCTTTTTTAAACTTCCTTATTGATCTCTTAAGATTCACTGGTTCCTCATTTCATATTCCCATGCATACAGCTGCATAATTCTTTGTCCCTATGTTTACATCTTGCTCTACAGCAAAACCCAATTCTGGATGAGCCCTCTTCCTGCTTTCTCCAGGACCACATGTAGGGAGCCAAGTACTACCAGAGAAAAAACACAGCAGAGCACACCAGGAGTATTACTTACTTAGGATTCCAACGACCCAAAGGGGCCTTCAACGGTGTTAACCACTATTCTAGATCAAATCACTCTCTAATTTTGTTAAATGACCATTTCAAATCTTATGTCCTTTCCAGGACTGCCTGGTGGTCCAGTGGTTAAAACTCTGCACTTCCAACGCAGGGGAACATGGGTTTGATCCCTGGTCAGAGAACTATGACCCCGTATGCCTTGCAGAGTGGTCAAAAAAAAAACTTAGGTCCTTTCCTTCCGACTCCCCTTTCAGCCAATGAGTTTTGCTCCTGCTTCAATGAGTAAACTGGACATATCAAAGAGAATTTTCTCAATCTAGCCCTAATTTTTCTCCTTTATAATGAAAGTTTCTTCCTTCTCCTGTGGCCGATTCCTCCACTTGTGCCATGTAACTACCCATCCTTACAGTATCAATCATCCCTTCTCTCTCCGGTAAAATCAGACATTCCATTTCAGGAATTTACCTTATCAGTATGTTTTATTGTGGTAAAACACACATCATAATTTACCCCATGAATCATTTCAAATGTAAAATTCAATGGTATGAAGTACACTGACGTCATGCAACTTCCTACTGACTTTTAATCTGCTCAGATCTCTCATCTTTTAAAAAGCAAGTAAAAAATAAATAAATGTCTTAAACCCTAAGCAAACACTGTTGGTAATCTACCCAGCAGCTAACCTCCTCCTCTTTACTGCTAGACACTTGTTGTGAGGGCCCACCTCTAAGACTGAAATAATTCCAAGTTTAAGCCAATCATCGCAAACCCACTCTCCACTGAGTGGTTTAGGGGTACACAGTTTAGGTGTAACCCAGAACTGAGGGGACAGCTCACTCTTAAAAACCGATTACAAAAACAACCAAAAAACAAAACAAAAAGATTACAAAGAACAAAACTAGGTAACTTATTCTACCACATATCAATACCTCTAAAAGACCATATATACATTTTTTTTTTTAAGATAAAATTCAAAAGCTATCTAGACGGCCTGACAAACAGAAGAGGATACAGAAATCAGAAACAGATCCTTACAGATCTTGATAGAGTCACCCGATCTGCATGACAAAGCTAACACTGCAGTGCATGGAGAAAACACACTCGTAAAAGACTGGGTGGGCTGGGTCGGCCGAGGCCGAGCGCGTCTCTTCCACATCCCTGCAGGTAGTGCAGAGCCTGCTACGCAGAGATGCTTGTGCATTCTTTATATATTCAAACACTGAGTGAACAAATGCGTGAATAAATGTGTCTTCCATATACACGTTGGAGGCAGAGCTGAGGCAGCAGCACAAAAAAGTTGCAGGATTGTCGGGGATGGGGGGGGGAGGGGAGCCTGCAAGCAAATGGAGAAGCCAAAAAGTCCTCCTCCTCCTCTATCATCCACCCACCCACCTCCACTTCTTGAGCACCTGCTACATATGGGCAAACGGGCGCTGTGTTATGGACACAGTGTGGACAAGCTGGACACAGTCCTGCCCTCTTGGGGCTAATACTCTAGTGGGAGACAGATAACACAGAAATAAAAAACAAGTGATTTCCAAGTCAGATGAAAGCTAATGAGGTAGAGCGAGTGAATTATCAGGAAAAAGGGTCAGAGCAGGCTTCTAGGAAGAGGTGATATTTGTGCTGAAACACTAATAAAGGGAGGGAGGGAGCCCTGTGATGCTGGGAAAGAGCATCCCAGGTAGAGAGGACAGAGTGTGCACAGGGTCTGGGGGGCAGAAGGGTGGGGGTGAGAGCTGACATCCTGGAGGTAGAGAGGAGGGGCAGGGACAGCAAGGGTTCCTGAGTCGGAGGCCGAGGGCCTGTGACAGCTGAAGTTGAGGGCAGAGACCTATGGTCTCCAGCGCAGAAAAGAGACACCAAGGGGTTGTCTCCACAAAGCCACTCTGGAAGCCTCAGGGCAGAGGTGAAGCTGGGGGGAGGGGATCAGACCAGGGGATCCGAAGGGAGGCTCCCAAACAGGGGCCCAGGAAGCAAGGAGGGGCAGGGCTGAGGGGGGCTGGCTATGCTGGGAAGCAGTCCAAGCTGCAGGGAAGGCCAGGCTCTGGGTGACCTCAAGAGGAGCAAGATTAGGGAGCAGCAAAAAGCAGTCTAAGCCCCACTCACAGGCTCCACAAGAAGCTGAAGGCGGGTGCAGCGAGGCACCCTACTCTGGCTATGTCCCTCAGAGGTAGGTGGAGACCCTCTCTCTTGCTCTGGGAATAGCAGTCCCACCAAGGCTGGCACTGGAGTCGGGGAGAGGGGTGATCCTGGGCCCAAAAACAAAGGCTAGAAGAAAACAATAATAGGGCTGGGTCAACTGGACATTCACATGAACCTTGACCCCTACCTCATACAAAAAACCACCTCCAGATCATGGCCTAGCTCATGTATGTGTGTTCAGTCGAGTCCAACTCTTTGTGACCCCGTGGACTGTAGCCCGCCAGGCTCCTCTGTCCATGGATTCTCCAGGCAAGAATACTGGAGTGGGTTGCCGTGTCCTCCTCCATGGGATCTTTCCAACCAAGAGATCAAACCCATGTCTCTTCTGTCTCCTGCACTGGCAGACGGGTTCTGTACCACTAGCACCACCTGGGGTTCCCCAGATGGATAGATTTAAATACCAATAATCGGTCAAGCTTTTAGAAAACAAAGAGTATTTTGCAGAGTAGGCAAAGATTATAATCAGAACACAAAAAGTGCTTACCATAAAGGAAAAAAACTGATAAATTGTAGTACATTAAAATTACTACTTGCGTTCATGGGAAGAAAGCAAAAAGAGGCAAGCCACAGAGCGTGAGAAGGCATTTGTAATATTCATATTTTGACCAATGACTCCTATCCAGAATATTTTTAAAAAACCTACTACTAAGACATTCAACTCAAAAGAGAAAAAAAAAAAAAAAAGACTCAAACAGGCACTTCACAAAAGATATCTGACTGGTCGATAAGCATATGAAAAACAAATGCTCAACTTAAACCTCCTAAATTAATTAAGAAAATGCAAATTAAAATCACAGCATCGTATCACTACACACTCAGCAGAATGTCTAAATGAAATGACACAAAATAATAAATGTTAGTGAGGACGTGGAACTGAAACTCTCATGTGCTGCTGGCAGGAGTGTAAAATGATGCAACCACGGTGCAAATTATGTGCACAGCTGAGCATAAGCACACCCTCCTGTCCCAGTAATGCCACTCCTTTATTACATACTTATCAGAAATGAAGACATGTTCACAATGACACTATCTGTAAAAATACTAGAAACCCCCAAATGCCCATCAACAATAGAATGGATAAAATGTGGTATATTCATGCAATAGATGAACACTTTACAACTACATGCAACAACATGGATCTCAAACACAATGCTGAAAACCAGACATAAAGAGCACGTATCACGTGATTCTGTTTATATTGCACAAAATAGGCAAAACTAACCTATGGTGTCAGAAGTCAGGACAGGAGTTATCCTGGGGGAGGAAGTGGGCAGTGACTGAGGGAGAACAAGGGTGACTTCCGGGTACTGGGGTTGTGATCTGGATGCTGGGTATGGTTATCTGCGTCTGGAAAATTCAACCTGCACACTTATAAACTGTACATTCTCAATATGTGTATTAAAACTTTTCTTTTGAGGAGTACAAGAGTCATCCTTCTGCAGGAGGCTGTAATGTCCAGTGTGGTATCTGAATTACAGAAGCCCTCCTGCCATCTTGAGGGGGTAGGCAGTCTGAGGTCCAAGTCACACGGTGGGGCTGGAAAAAAAACAAACCACCTAGGTCTTTGATGACATTGTCGAATCACTCACTACATACACAACCCTAGAATCATCTTCTGGAACTCGGATCAAGTAAGTTTTCGTCACCATTTAAACCAGCTGAATTAAGAGATCTCTATTATTTGCAGCCAAAATCACCTGAATACAATGGCAAACCTCTTCCGTCCTCTCTGCTTCTGCCCAAATGCCTTCACCAGCTACCTGTGCTGGCTGCCTCCATCTCCTCATCCTCACTCTGAGCCCACTCAGGCCTGGCATCTGCACCAAGCTTCCCGATGACGGCTCTCCCTAGGGAACTAGAAGGTGTCCATAGAACTAAACCCAAGTTCCAAAGGGCTTCCCAGCAACAGGCCCTGCTAGCCACTCTCTCACTCGCTTCCAGGATCCTAGACTGACTCTCCTCCTAGCTCTCTGGCGAACCTCGTAGGAGTCCCTATGCAGCTTCAGCTTTCTCTAACTGGCCACTTTCTCTGGCCCACAAAGCTCAGTCCCAGCTCCCCTTCTCATGTCAGCCCACACTCTCTCTAGAGCAGTGGGCAATCCTGGCTGCACATGAGTACTACCTGGGGGGCTTTTAAAAAAGCCCGATGCCCAATTAAATGAGAACTTAGAGGGGTGAGTGGGGTGGGTTTCTTCAAAGCTCGAGTGATTTCTATGTGCAGTAATAGTCCTGGATTTGGGAGGGGAAGTAAATGCTATTAACTGACTGACTCAAACTACAACACCTAAGTAAGTGAGAACTTTGAATGCCACAAAAGAGTTACCTTCTTTCCCCCTTATGGCATATCGTCATTTTCAGGGCCTGACCATATCACAAAAAAATAACATCTTTACTCCCCAAGTTTCTTGAACTCACAATGAAGCAACAAAAGCAGGATTCAGATGGAATGGTCAGTTACCGTCAAATATGCAGTGACTATTAATCACACACACATTTTAAATCAAAAGTTAAGTGTCTGGAAGTAAAATTACATATGTTCTTTCATCCAAGTAAAATAAATTCTTATTAGGAATTTATCCTACATATCTATGTATACTGCATCGGAGTATAAAACATAAAAGGATATTACACAGTTTTAGCTGACTTTTTAAACTGGAAATAAGCTATGTTCTAATACAAACTAATGCACAGTAAAACACTATGCAGTCATGAATAAAAACTGGGGTAGATGTCAGTATTTACTGATGTGCAACAACTCCAACAGTTAGATATTAAAAGAAGCAAGATGTACAACAGGGTATGTAATATGCTCTTTCCATGTTAAAACAAAAGACACATACGTCATACTGAACCAAACGAAAATGCCTCATTCTGACATAAAAATGGCAACTTCATCTGGTTCAAAGTAGTAAGTGTTCATATAGGCATTAAAATATTACAGAAATGCATAAGGATCTGAAGAAAGGGATTAGGGCAGGGGTTTCAGGTGGGCAGGAGTTTTCAGTTTATCCTTTGGTACTCTTTTAACTTCTTATGATGTGCATTTGTTACTGTGTTTTAAAAAGGGGTGCACTTCAAAGAAGTTTGATAAAGTAACTATTTCCTTCAAAAGCAAATTCAGCATTTTTTTTTTTTTAAGCAAAATAGAGACCATACAAGTAAGAGAACAGAGTAAGGAATAATTCATCAACCAATACACACACTAAAAATGCCCCACATACACTAAAATTTTTGAAAATTCTCTCAAAAACATACAATTTACTTGATTTACACCTCAGACCTCAATTCAGAAACACACACATACACACAATCATTTAAAATCTAGCTGCCTGCTATTATTCACAAGTTGGGAGCTAATAGAAGGGAATACCATCAGGGTAGTTAAATACCAAAGGGTCAGAGTAAATACCAGGTTTTAAAATTCTATACTCCTCCTAAGTAAATTTAAAATATCCGAGACTAAGCTTTCCCCTTTTCCAATTACATTTCCTATTACACAGTTTATTCCATCCCACCAAAGAATTCAAATTTCCACACACGAGTCCCACTGAGAATGAATTAAACAGTAACCCTAATCATCTACCTTGTATAACTATTGCAACTACAGAGGCTATAGATGCCTGATTGCTTTTTCTAGATTCTGCTCTAATCTGAAAATTTTAAATTACCTCAATTAAAAGCATCACTCTAAGATGCCCCTGACCTCACAAATTCTATTTAAAATGTGGACTTATAGAAGACCGGAAGATAAAGGACATCTCATCCCAGCCAGGCACTCCGGAATGCACCGCACAGGGGCTCAGCGTGAAGGGCTGGCAGGAAAGAGCACGAGCCCGCTTCCCCTCCCTCCCTCACCCCAGCCCCGTTCCACAGGTTTCCTGGAGCAGCACACCTCGGGAGAACGCTAAGCGTTCTGATTGGCTCTTGGCCTCACCTGTTTCCACCCAAAGGTGGTCAGATTTACAAACTGACTACGTGGCATTAAAACCTCCACCACCACGCTGAATCATTTCTGAATGAAACATTTTCCCCACAAATACCTCACCAGCCAAACTGGCCTTAAAATATTTGTGTTTCTCCCCTTTCAAGATTATTTTTCACTTACTTTATCCTAATGCTTGGTGTTTCTTTTCATCTTATGTGCATTGTTAATTACACTTTGTATCAAATACACATAACAGTACGGTACAGAGAGTAACATTAACATAGTCAGTACCCAAGTACCAGCTTAGCAAGACCTTGACATTTTGCCATATTTACTTCAGATCTTCTTGCCAGGTTTGTTACAGGTGACATCCATTGTGAACCATCTTTCCCAGCTCCAATCCATTTCCCTCCCTCCTTCCCCAGAGACAGCCACTCCATATTTTAACATGCCCATGCACTTCAAAGTCACTGTTAATACATACTATGTATTAATTATGTATATGCATATCATTTTACACATTTCAAAACATCACATAAATGGCATCATACCGTACAAATCATTCTGCAACTTGCTTTTTCACTCAACACTGCATTCATTTTAACTGCTGCACAGCATTCCATTGTATGAATATACCATAATTCATTTTATCCATTCCCTATAGATGGACTTTTAGGTGGTTTCCATTTCTTTACTCTTAACCACAATGCTCTAATGAAGGCTTGCACACATCTTCTCGGGTAGCCCAGAAGCGGGCAGGAGAGTACACGTCTTCACCTTGCCACACGGCTCTCCACAGTGATTGCACCGATTTACACATTTCTCCGGCCGAGTATGAAAGTTTCCTTTGTTCCACGTCCTCTCAAACACTTGGTGCTATGAGGTTTTAAAATGTTTGCCAATCTGATGGGTACGAAAGAGAGACTCACAGTTTTAATCTGCATGTCCTGTAGGGATAATCACGTTTATTGACTATTTAGATCATTATTTTTTTTCAACTTTCACATTGCCGTTTGAGCCTATCATCACCTGTGCCTGGTGATTAATTGTAGAGACTGTGCATCCACCTGGGTTCACACCCACCCAGTGAGTGTCTGAGGACACTGCTTGACTGCCCAGGCCTCGGGTTCCTCATCTAGAAAGACCCAGCAGCGCCAATCTCACAGGGCTGGGAGGGTTTTATGAGTTAACACAGAAAAATCACTCAGAACAGTGCCAGGGAGGCTGGATGCTTCGCCATCAGCTGCTCAGCCAGATTCCCATGACAGATCGACCAGCCCTAGAGATGAGAGCTTCCACACCTCTCAATCCTGGTAATTCAGCTAAATGGCATGGGTCCTCCTGGGTCAAGGACACGTCTGAATTGCTGGCAGTGTGTTCTTTTCTGAAGTCATATCATCTACTCATTGATAAGGAGTTATGTGCATTTCAGGTTCAAGAAACATTATCCCTCCATTACTAAGCAAGTCATGTAAATAGTGAATGAGGTGGGAAACACCAGTAAAACCAGGGTGGCATCATGCTTCTGACATTAAACAAGCATCCAGCACATACTGGTGATTGCCTAACAAGGAAATGCTGCTGACCGGCCTCTATAGAAAACTGCTATGGAGTTGACCCACAAAGCTAGACTGTCAGCTGGGAGGCACAAGGATGGATGCACAACCCTACTCTTGACCTTGACCTCACCAGGCTACCTGGCTTCTGTATTTTTGCTTCGATGCACCTCCTTCAGAGCAGAGTTTCAGCAGGCTCCTGCTTGAGTGTCTAGCATTCAACACTCACAAAAGAAGGCAGAAACCCCTCATTTGCCTCTCAGCTCCAAGGGATCCCCTATGCAGAGGGGATGACCTTCGACCCACTCTAAAGTTTCAGACAGGGCCTCAATTTTCACAAGAGGCTAGTCAAGTTGCCAGCCAACCTATTCACCTTAAGAGCATAAGGAATGGCCTTCAACAGCACAGGATATCTGCAAGTATGGACCTAGCCAGAGGCAGTAACCTAAAGACATGTGCAGCCCATTTCTTGCCAGAACCAGTTGAGGACAGTGGTACTGATGGAAGACTGTGTCAAGCCCATCCATTCCTCTAGACTAGATAGCCTCGGTTATCCACGGCTTAAGCCATTTAAAAGCTGCATAACGTTAATACAGCGGTATTCTCCGAGGAGGTGATTTTTTATTTTCTTCTTTTTAAACTCTTGTATTTTCCAAATTTTCTACCATGAGAAAGTGTTCTGTTTATAATAAAAGAAAAACATAAATGTTATTTTTGAAAACTGTATACTTGGAATACACCATACTCCCCACTCCCACCTCCCACACTCCAATGTAAGTACTCTCACTGAAAAACAACTGATAGCAGACTCTCTGCTCTTATAAGAACCTTAATTTGAAAAACTACTGATGAAAACCAAAATTGCACTCTCAGGGTGTGTTTCTTTTGCTCTGAACAGGAATCCTGCTGAGATTGTTCTCTACCCCATCACTCAGTTCATATTACTTATAAACCACAGAAGAAATTTCTTCCAGAACCAAACATCAGGAAAACAGTTTCCCCTGAGAAACTGGTGTGCTCTTTCTTCCTGTATAGTGAGAATTCTATAACTTGCCAGGTATCCTCTTTTTATTTTGGGCAACAGAAAGGCAAGATGCAAATAGGAATTATAACTAATTATAACTAATAACTAAGCAGGACCTTACGCCTACGCAGCTTTATTCTGAGGATCCCAGCCTCTAACATGGTTTTTTATAGTTTGTTTTTAGTATTTTTCTACTGAATGGATGTATTCCTGAAGCAATCCTATAAGACACAGTTAAATGTAACAGTCTACACTGCTCAGCATTCATGCTTAATATTTAAGTTCTAAAAACTGTAAGCTGAAAGACAATAAAATCATGGGGGCACTGTCAACAATCTTTCTCAACTAATAAATACAAGCTCAGTTCAACATGAGGAACTAAGAATTAATTACAATTCACTCTCATAGTTAAAGCATTAAACTTTTCTTTCCTTTATGAAGGACATTTACTTAGTTTTATTCATACATAGAAAACAAATACAGCAAGAATTCTTCCAGAACTATTCAGATTAGCTAAGAGCAAAAGAAGGTAATATATTATAGGTGTTATAAACATAGATTATGCATAATCAGGTAAGAGCTGTGTTTGAATCTTGGCATTACTACATCACAGCTTGAAAAAAAGTGGAGCAGGGTAGAACGAAATTCACAATTACTAATGGTATGAGTTTATCCACACGTAAAATATGGAAAATAACATTATCTACCTACTAAATACACCAAGTCGTTCAGTTGTGTCTGACTCTGTAACCCCATGAACTGTAGCCCGCCAGGCTCCTCTGTCCATAGGATTTCCCAGGTAAAAACACTGGAGTGGGTTGCCATTTCCTCTTCCAGGGGATCTTCCCAGTCCAGGGATTGAACCCACATCGCCTGCACTGGCAGGCAGATTCTTTACCACTGAGCCACCTGGGAAGCCCTATTATTAAACGTGTTGTTGAGAATTAAATAACCTACGTGAAGTGCTTAAAATAATGCAAAGCATATGCTATCCACTCAAAAAAATCACTGTTTCTGTCATTGCTGTTATTATAGTATAAAGCCTACAGAGCTCTCTTTAACCATTTAACTACTTCTGCCAAAGAACTACTGAAGGATTTTCTTGCATAACTGCAAACAGAAATATTTCTCTAATATAGGTATTTAGCATAACTGCTGAGTGATTAAGCACTCTAAGCAACTGACCTGAATTGTCCAGTACGAAGAAAACAAAGAGCTCGGTTACCGTAAAGCAGGTGATTTTCAGGCCTTTAAAAAAAACAGTGTTTCATCAGTAAAGAATATTACATTTAAAACAAAAACACAACACAGAAATCATAAGGCAAGAAAAAATTTTCAAAACCTTCATATCTTTTTGGCAGAGCAGAAATGAATATAGGATTTGAAGTCCTAACTGGCTAAGTCCTGGTTCCTTCACTTCTGAGGGGCTTGTTCAAATCAACTCAACTTCTCTGTATTCAAAATGAAGACTAAAAGTTTTACTTTTTCTGTTGCGCTCTTGGGGCTGCTGAGAGGATCAAATGAGACATTAAAAACCTAGCGAACCACAGGCATGTTGTCACTGTAGAAGACAGAACACTTTTATGTAAGTCAGAACCTTGACAAAGGACATCTGTAAACTGCAACAGTAATTTAAACAGCGTGACTTCAAGCTTTGTCCCATTTGGTTTTATCTTACTCCACCTGTATTATCTCCACCTTTTCCTAGGACAGACAGGCAACCTTTCAGATGTGCTTTGCTACCTAGATTCACTCATTCCCTGTGGAGATGGGTACATCTGGAAAGAGAGCAGCTGTCTACAGCACACCCTCCTAAGGCTGCTACAGTATTAGGTGGCCCAGCAAAGATGTCAGTTAAGAACCAAGTGAGGCACACGTGTAAGAATGCTACAAAATTCTAGCAGCTGGGCAAATAGAAGATAAGGTAGAACACATGTATTCTCTCAACAACCCCAACTTTTATCCTTTAAAAGTTCCCTCATAGAAACCACAAATCCCTGAATGGGTGACATCTAGTAACTAATTAGTTAACTAATTAGTAAAGAATTAGTAACTAATTCTTATCAGTCAATAATTTGGAAGGAATTAGAAGGGAAAATGAGTCCAAGAAAAAAAAGATGACTCTGTACTGGAAAGCTTGGGAACAAATTGGGGCAGGATAGAAGCAAACTCAAAATTCTGCCTAACAGGCTTAAGTTATATAACTTAAGTTCATCTATGGTTCAGCTCATGTTTCTTATACCTACAGGTGAGAAAACATTCTGCATAGCAAACTGAAGATACACTCCAGTTCCTCTGTGTTTCTTTCATACTGACCAGCATTCTAACGTGATCTGTCACATAGAAAGGGTCTCAATATTCCATTTTGCTCTTACCTACATTCAATGGCTCTGGTGTAATAGATAATAGCTATATCATATCTTTCTTTGGAAAACTCTTCATTCCTTTCATTTTCATTAGTTCTCCTTGCTGAGAAATCAAAGTAAAAGAAGATTCATCAATTACATTCAAAAAGAATCAGGAACCCAAAAACCTAGGGAAAATGGTTCTGGGTTTTTATCTTAGAAGTCAAAAGTAATCTGGGGGATTACTTATGTAGAAAATAAGAATTCAATACCCAATATTTTGGCATACACATTTAAAGAAGCCTGTCTCTAATGACTCAGGGCTAACTTTGTTAAAAGGAATATTAAAAAGTAAACAAAACCACTACATTATGAATAATATGAACAATTAATCCCCTGTGTACTGTATTTGGCAGGTCCACTTTTAAATATACATTATGCCTGCAAAGCAGGAAAAAATAGATTCAAGGCAGAATTTTAATTTTAGGCTAGAAAATGTGATACCATTCAATAAATGTGAGAGCTTAAAAAATATATACATCAATAATATATAGGAAATGTTGACTAGACTAATTGCCCCTCAAAAAATCAGGTGACACAGTTAGCAAAAATGAAATAAAGACAAAACACAGAAAAAAAGGGCATGAAATCAAATATGCTATAGCTGTAACTAAAAGTTAAACAGAAACATTCAAATTTTCAAAATAAACAATTATTTACTGGATTATATCATGAATAGAAAAATAATTTCCTAAATCCTTTTCTAAAAATTTAGTTTTTAAAATCTTATTTTCTCTGAGTAAATTGTATGACATATGAATTACATGTCAATAAAGCTGATCCCAAAGAAAATCATACTCTTTCAATTAATTAAAAGCCTATTAAATTAAATTTTTAAAAAAATCAAGCTTCAATTTAAATCTTTAACATAAAATTCTGGGACTTCTCTGGTTGTCCAGAGGTTGGGAATCCGCCTCCCAATGCAGGGGACACTGGTTAGTTCCTGGTCCGGGAAGATCCCGTGTGCCTAGGGGCAACCAAGCCCATGTGCCACAACGGCTGAGCCTGCACTCCTGAGCCCGCGGACCACAGCTACTGAAGTCCACCCGCTGCAACTATAAAACCTGCACACCCTCTATTTGCCTTAGACAGGCAATGAAGCCTGTGGTTTGCAATGAGAAGCCTGCTCGCCACAACCATAGAAAGCCCACGCAGCAACCAGTGCAGCCTAAAATAAGTAAATTAAAATTTAAAAAAATTTAAAATTCTGATCAAGATGTCTTCCTCTTTCAAAACCAATTCCAATCAAAATTTATTAAAAATTTCTCTCAAATATGTTATCAAATTCTACAGGAGTTCTTCTTATATTCAGATGTTCTGTGTGCTTAGTTGCTCAGTTGTGTCCAACTCTTCGCGACCCTGTGGACTGTAGCCTGCCAGGCTCCTCTGACCATGGGGATTCTCCAGACAAGAATACTCAAGTGAGTTGTCATGCCCTCCTCCAAGGACCTTCCCAACCCAGGGATCGGACCCACGTCTCCCATATTGCAGGCGGATTCTTTACCATCTGAGCCAATACTGAATTTTCCCCTGAACGTTAATAAAAGTTCTAACAAGCAAATCTCAAAATATACTTACAAATAAATATTTATTCTCACCTCTAGACACTCCGCACAACTTTGAGTTTTAAATTCTTCAAGCAAACTGCAGTTTTCTGTTACAATTTTAGTTATGTGATACTTGTCTAAATGTTATTTTTAGGAGAGAGTGAGAAAAAGTTTATTAAAATAAATTGGTATTGTTAATGTTCTCACTCTTAGGCTAGGTAGGTGAGTTGTAAAGTTAAACAACTGATAAACTGTTTCAGAAAACATTGGATTCATTGCTTGCCATGAATCTAATTGGTCTTATTTCTAGCTTATTATTACTCTAGTTCTAACTGTAGTTAACAGTGCTCTGATGTAACACATTCCAAACAGGCCTCATAATTACTCAAGTAAATTTAATACCACTGAGCTACAGTGTACCCAGCACAAAGTTCAACTAAAATTTCTGAAAACAAAAGCCTGGGAAACTACTTTCTAAAATATATTTAGTATAAAAAATTTTTTTAATGTCTTATTTCAACATTATAACTCTCAGTCAAAATCAGACATTTTTTGAAACATTCTCATAAAAATGTAATAAACTAATTCAAATGCAGCAATAACCAACATTTATGTTAAAAGTTTACGAGACCTCATTTTCTATACTTTAAGCTGTTCCATAAACAAGATTTTATTAATAAGTGGTAAATAATAATTTTATTGCAACAAAACTATAGTTATGCCTCCAGCCAAACATATTCATTTCCAAAGCAAAAGTGTACCTAAAACTTTACACTGAAGAATTTCAGAAGATGATGGGGACAGAATAAGATTATGGAACAAAAACCTGAACTTTGGGATCAGAGAGACCTAACTTCTTATCTAGGTTCTACTACTTAACAGACGAAAGAAATATCATTTAATCTCTCAAAGTTCACTCATTTCTAAAATAGGATCACAGCAGCTACCTTGCAGGGCTATTATAAAGAAGAGAGAACACAGAAAGAGTCAGAAACAAGTCCACACAGACGCCCAGTACATGATATTGGTGGTCTAATTTCACCATAAAATCTAGCCTATAATTAAAGGCTTCCAAAACAACAAAGAGAACCACTTCTACTCATGTAATACAGCCCAGCATCTAATAAATATCAGGAAAACCTGTCTTCATATTTAAACTTAATTTCTAACACCCAGGTCAAGAGTACAAAGTATGCCCTCTAATCAGTGGAAATGGCAAATAATCAGTCACCACCAACTAAAGACTCAAACACTTTCTGTTTCAAGATCCCTATAAAAACACTGCTAATATTCAAATGCTTTAGAGAAAAATATTTCACAAGGCAAAAAACATATAAGGCAGTTTCATCATACATAAAAGTAACAGATTCATCAGAAAAATGAAAATTATGGTCTTAGCTCAGTTACTTATTTCTCTTATAAATGAAAATACATGAACTCCAGTGTGGAGTCTTTCTTTGGGTATTATATATAAGAACTCATAGCATCCATTTGGTAGGATGTTTAAAAAATATATAGTCACACAAATCATCAATATAGGAAATACAGAATAAAATAACTACAGAGTTAAAATTCTCTTATTCAGTCTTTTCTCTTATGCACAAGAGAAAAAACATGTTTAAAAATCCTAAGATAAACACGAAATCACATAGCCATGCATTCTACTTTCCAAAATAATACCTTTATAAAACTAAGTAACAATTTAAAGCATTTATACTTACATTCAGTAAAGAAAATACTTAACATAGGCCAACAATTGTCAACTGTGCCTAATTTAGATAAAATTGTTACATCGCCTGTGTATTTCACCCAATTCAAAGCTTCTTCCATTGCCAAGATTTTCTGTTTCAAAAAGAGGTGAAAATGCGATTTATGTATTAATTAATTTTAAGTTTACATGTGGCATTATAAATTTCTCTTATATAGCATTTCGGATTCTTAATAAGAACTTGGAAAACTTTGTATTTTCATTACTCTGGCATGCAACCTAGAATAGCTAGACCCCAGCGCACAAGTTAACAGAGACCATAGACTCACATATGTTACATCTTCAGGGAACCTCAGGCCACCCTCAGAGCTCAAAATGCTGCTGCAGTGACTACAGAACAGGAAGCTGGGGTCTACAACCTGGCCAGAGGCTGCCCTGGGGATCAGGAGAGTCCAATAACAAAGGTGAACGAGGGTTCTCAGGTCTCATCTACACTAGGACTTCCATCGCTACCTCAGAATTAAAGGTACAGATTAAAGGTAACAAAAGGTACTATGTATTTTAAATGGTCTGTGGCAGAGAGAAGAATAAGCACATACACAACAAGGCGAGTGCACGGCTGGACAAACTGAGCGCTCAGTGCAATGACCTTCATCAAGGGTCAAGGGTTCACAGAAATGTTACCATACTTCCAATGTCTGAAAAGACTTCAGAAATAGTGGAGTTATCAATGCTGGTGTCAGGCTTAAGGCAAACATGTATCTGTCAGAAATTCCCTGGCAGTCCAGTGGTCAGGACTCTGCAGCCTCACTGCTGAGGGCCCAGGTTCAATCCCTGGCCGAGCAACCAAGATCCCACAAAACGAGACTTCCAGTAATCGTATACCGAAAAATGCCCACACCAGGGACCTAGTAATTTCATTTGGGAGAGAATATATGCCACATAAATAAAAGAGAAAAAACAATCAAATTGCCAAAAAAAAAAAGCTATGGAGGAAAAAATGAAAATGATACAAACCACCCAAATAAGGAGACTGCTCAGGCAAAATATAGAAATCCATACGACTAAATGCTACATATGTATAACTGCCACTTATTCACAGTGCTGGATTCTCATGTTGACACTTACATTCTCTATTTTATAGCCAATTCTCAATAAACCACCGATAAAGTATGTATCATTCTGCAAAACAGAAAAAACTTTTATTTGGCCAATTATACTTTAATTTTCTAGTGAATAAAAAAAATTCTACATTTTAGGAATACTACTGTATGTACAAGGCTTTCCAGGTGGCTCAGTAGTAGAGACTGCCTGCCAAGCAGGAGATCCCTGAGTCAGGCATATCCCCTGGAGAAGGAAATGGCAACCCACTCCACTATTCTTGGAAATCCCATGGACGGAGGAGCCTGGTGCGCTACAGTCCATGGGGTCGCAAAGAGTTGGACACAACTGAACAACTAAAAACCACCGTATGTACACAGTAGTCCACTTTGCAGAGCAGTACCATGCCCAACTGACCTCCTAAGGACCCTGAGTCAAGTCAGAAATAGTCTTACACAGGGTTCTAAGAATAAAATGATTTAGTGTTACTTTTAGATGTACTGATTTTAAAGTTCATTACACCTAAACATCTTTATAAAATTCACTGGCTTATATAAATTATTGCAAAAGATTATCTATAGGAAATAAATACCAGAATGCCCTTTCTAAATTTAAGTTTGCAATCAGAATTTGTAAGAAAAACACTTGGCCCCACAACCAAATGAAATAAGAAAAGTTATTAATGGCTTTTAAGGGAAAAAAAAAAACTTTTCAGTGTAGTACACAGATAACTCCTCAAATCTGACATGATAAAGTTTATCCCAAAGAAAAAATATTTGTTATGGTAGTGATTTTATGTTACAAGAAAGAACCTGTCACTTTCAGAACCTGTGACAAAGGTTTCTGTGAACCAGGAGCACACTTCCATTTGTGACCAATTCTAATTTCTATTCTTTAAAGAAACGGAGCCAGCCTGGTTCTCATCATGTCACGTCAGAACCATGAAAACAGCCATCTACCTAACCTCTGAAATACACAGCACGAACTCATGCACAGCAGAATAAGCTCAGGATGCGCTGTGCTGTGCTGAGTAGCTCAGTTGTGTCCGACTCTTTGCAACCTTCATGAACTGCCTCTTGACAGGCTTCCCTGTCCTTCGCTATCTCCTGGAGTTGGTTCAGACTCATGTCCACTGAATGAGTGATATCATCAAGCCATCTCGTCCTCTGTCGTCCCCTTCTCTTCCTGCCCTCGATCTTTCCCAGCATCAGGGTCTTTTCCAATGAGTCAGTTCTTTGCATCAGGTGGCCAAATACTAGAGCTTCAGCATCAGTCCTTCCAATGAATATTCAGGATTGATTTCCTTTAGGATGGACTGGTTGGATCTCCTTGCAGTCCAAGGGACGTACAAGAGTCTTCTCCAACACCACAGTTCAAAATCATGAATTCTTCAGCACTCAGCTTTCTTTATGGTCCAAAATCTGGGACATCCATACATGACTACTGGAAAAACCATAGCTTTGACTATAGGGACCTTTGTTGGCAAAGTAAGCTCAGGTTAACCAAAACTAAAACCATTCTTGTTAGCCACTATAAATTAGTAGCATGGGCCTGATACCATATAAATATTTCTATTCTTGAAATAGGGGGGTGGCATATACATTCTATCACTTACCACAACTTTCTTTGCCAAATCCACAATATCTTCCATCAGCTCAAGCTGCTGTAATGTCTTCAAACTTATCTCACAAGCATGAGAACCGCTTAAACACAAATTTATTTTTTAAAAGATTATGTTTTCATATATAAAAATTCATTAAATTTTACACTCAACTATGTTATACCTCAACTTAAACTACTGTAACAAAAATTTGTTTCTTTCCTCTAGGTAATAACAAGCTATCTATTAAGCAGACAAAATATTATAACTTTTTCTTCTGTATTATAATGCTGGTATTTATAAACAAGTATATTATTTCTTCCTTAATCTAATGCTCTTCAGTTTCATTAAGTCACCAAGATTATTCATTCGTATCCAAAACCCAATATTAACTTTTTCCATTCTATTAAACAAAAGTAGAGCTGAACAGTATATAAGGAGGCATAAGCCTTCCATTGTACTTGGCATCCCTCAGTGGTAAGGCAACACGCTTTCCACTGTTCATAGAGAATGGTTTAACAGACAGTCACTCACCTGTTCTTTACACAGGAGTGCATCCGTGTTATTATAGAGCTCTGCTGACGTTGAAACAGAAGTGGCCAGAAGATGTGGACTTTAATGGCATCACAGTAATCTTGCAGGACAGAAGTAGGTTTACTACACCACATAGTGCAGATGTCAAATTCTTAATCAAAAAAAAAGTTCTAAATTAATATTTTGTGCCTTGTTTTGGAATGAATCAACACTGTTAAGGCAAAAGACAAAAATGGATATGGAAAGGTAAGAAATGAACGGATAAAATATCTGAATCTGTCGGGTGTTAAGAGTATCTAAATGTTAGCTAAAACTATTTAACAAAGGGTTTCTTAATTTCTAGTGAAAAAAAACAGCAAAGAATAAATTCTCTTAAAGATACATAAGTCTGTTATGTTGATGTGAATGCATGAACATCCTACAGAAGTTGTTTCAACAAAATTAAAATATCAATGTACTCACCTAAGTTTCCCTCAGTTTGGGTATAATCTTTATACCGTCTACCCTAAAAAGGAAAAGAATTCTTTTGATTTGTATCTGGTAAAATGCAGAAGTGCGGTTTTCGATTTCTTTAAACTTTATTTACTTTGGTTGCACTGGGTCTCCACTGCTGCACGCACACTTTTCTCTAGGTGTGGTGCACAGGATTCTCTTCGCAGTGGCTCCTCTGGCAGAGCAGACTCTAGGGTGCCCAGGCTTCGTAGCTGCGGCGTGTGGGCTTAGCTGCCCCACAGCAGGTGAGGTTTTCCTGGAACAGGGATCGAACCCATATCCCCTGCACTGGCAAGTAGACTCTTAACCACTGGACCACCAGGGAAGTCCCCAGTTCCTGACGTAAGGGTAAGCAGTATTAAACTAAAAACTCTCGGGACATTTACTTACACGCTTTGAACACATCTTCAACTGATGTGTCTTTCAGCCTTTTTTCACAGGGTTTCCCCCAGTCTGTTTCTAGGGGTCTCCCCTGAGAGTCCTGCTCACCTCCAGGCAGAAAACAAGCTTTCAGCAGCACTGCACAGGTCCCCCGGTGAGGCACTGCCTACTCCCCAGTCTGAAATGACCTCTGCAGAAACTATACATACCTCCCTGTAAAATTTCAACTAGCACACGAAATCTTTAAGGTTCTCACAAGAAGGAGAAAAATGTGTAACTATGTTGTAGTGATGGACATTAACTGGACTTATTGTGTTGATCTCACAATATATACATATGTTGAATCATTATGTTGTACATCTAAAACTAATGTCATGTCAATTATATCTCAATTAAAAAAAACTTTTAAGACGACATCATATTAAAAACAAAAAGTTAAGGGAACTTCCCTGACAGTCCAGTGGTTAAGACTGTACGTCCAATGCAGAGGTCATGTGTTCAATCCCTGGTCAGGGAACTAAGATCCAGCATGTGGTGCAATAAGGCCAAGAAAAAAAAGTTAAGAAATCTACTTACCACTCCATCACAGTAAAGCTGAGTTACACGAACATAATCACTGGACATAAACTCAGGGGCAAAGACATAATCGTCCACATAAGGGCAATCTTCTAACAAGGCATAATCTGCTACCGCAAAACTTCCCTGGGCAAAATCGGCCATGGTACACCACCCTAAGGACACAACACAAACTCAAATCAACAATGAAATCATTTGAGATGATATGAGAAGCAGTTTTCCTAGCTTCTATGGTATGTTTGATAAATACTTGGAACTTATGCCTCCAGGAAGAACTCTGATGAGAACACTGAGCTCTGGAAGAGTCTCACCCTCCTTTGCTAGTCTCTCCCCTGACTCTCTTCAAGCATCAGTTTAATCTATTTCTTTTCTTTAGGTTCAAAGAGTCACCATCTCTGAATTTAACTGTTTACATGTCTCCTTTAGATAGAAGATAATTAAGGGCAGCTTATTTCATCTTTGTATGCTCCTAGCATATGCTAAGCCCTCAAATAATGAGTTCAATAAGTGAACAAAAGACATCTTTCCACCACTGCCCTTTAACTCCATTTGCTTTTACTGCATCTATGAAATACGCCATTTCATCATACACAAACTCTTGCCACATTCTCCACCTCCTGGCTAGAACTAAATTTTGATCCACTGAAAGAAAGGTTTCCTATCCAGACCACACTGTGTGTTTCTGTCCTGGGCACAGGGGCAGAGCTGAAGCGGTACAGGGAGAACGTGCCCACCTCTTAATTCCTACAGCCGCATCCAGACCTTCCCAGCACTCGCTGCTCCTAATTCTCTAAACTACTGCAACGCAGGTCAGCACTGCTATACTGCAACAGTGGGCAAACCCCTCACGTTACCAACAACCACATTTTTAAAATAACTATTTCAATGGAGGGACAGGGGGCTGGAGTTGCAGACTCAAGTGTTTTTTCCTGAAGAAAGTTCAGTCATAAAAAGGTATAGCTGTCAGAGAACTGGTACAAAACCTAACTATCACTGAAAAGAACTCAGTATTATATTACTTCTAATTCTTCTCCAAAGAATGACTTTCCTCTTCTAGCATCACCAGCACCATTATTAACAGCGCTTTTTAACCTTTTCACTTCACCACTATTATCCCACTATTGTTAGGATAAACCAAGTTTCTTTTTTCCTAACCAAGACCACCATCAGCCCTTGGAAAACACATCTGTTTCTTTAATTAATCCTTCTCATGTTCCACTTGCTGTACAACCACCTCATAATATCAGAAGTGAAGAATAACCACCTTTGTAGCAAACTGTTGGTACCATTTGTCACCAATGTACCAAGCATTTTGCATGCACCATCTCATCAATACTCACAGCAACTCTCTGCAGGTACAAATATCACCATCGTCACTGTACAGATGAAAACATTCACAGCAAAACTAATCTGCCCAAGATCACCAAGCTTGCGGGGAATAAAACCTAGGTCTTCGGACTCCATGGTCTCCTCTCAAACACTGTATGTCACTAGGTCTACGTTTCCTTGTCATGGATCTAGCTGCCTCCTGGCTGCTGTCATGCTGAAGAACACAGGCAACTAGTTCACGCTGCTCCCCTCTCTCCTCCGATCGTCATTCCAGTCACACTAAGGTGGGCATGGACAGCCCTTCAGGACCCAACCCTTGCAGTGTGACCACCTCCTCAACTAAAGTGCACTTTGCTGCCCTCCTCAGCTAAGCCTTCGTTCACAAGGCCACATCTTGGATCACTGCCCAGGTCTAAACCAGTCTCTAAATCTGTAACTGATTGGCTCCTTGCTGACCACAACCAAGAGTCATCACGGCTCAGGTCTCCTTGGTCTCCTACCATAGACGTTTTTTACCTTCATCAAGAATGCTTTTTTCCCCTCCCATTCAAATCCTCCATTCTCCTCCATTTTCAGTTTCCTAATGTTGGGCTTCCACTTCCACCATTCAAGGGAAGTGCTTTAGTGAAGTCATTACTGATCTTTTCCAGTAGACTGGGTAACTACAATGTCTGGAACCTTCTGACCTGTTCTGGGTGACCAGTATTTCCCATTTAGAGAATTTAACTCCAAAAGCAAACAATGACTGAAAAAAATAAAAAGTCATTTTAGCACCCAAAGTATGGCATATGACATGGGACATATGCTATTCTGGGAAATACGTACACGTTTAAACTCATTTTTCTTAACAAGGGTTTTTTGTATATAATTACAGAAAGAGCCAAGAACTGCCTATCACAGCCCAGGCATCACCGTCACAGCACTAGACACAATTAATGTGCTCCTGCGGGCCAGACTGGGCCACTGTGACACCATGCTGGTCAGCCCCGCCGGGCAGAGCTCACCGACACCACGCCCTACACCCACCGCACCGTAATTGCGGCATTTCTGTTATGATTATTTTCTATTGTTTTAACCAGAGAGGCAATGCGGCATAGTGGTTAACAGCATGGACTCTGGAACCAGACTGCCTGGGCTTGAATCCTGGCCCTCCGATTTCCTCAGTGTGTGATCTGGGATGAGTTACTTAACCTCTTGAAGTGTCTGTTTCCCCATTTATTAAATGAGGACAGCAATACTATTTGATTAATTGGTTAACATATGTCAAGTGCGTTTACTAGCACATGACGTATAGGAAATGCTATGAACATCAGCTATGACTAACATACTAGATGAGTATTTTTTAATCCACTATGTGGATGCCTCCAACTAAATGGTCTCCCTTAATAGCTACATCCAAAAGCACTTTTCAGCTTACAACTTACTTGAGGCTGTGGACCACTTCCTCCTCCTCAGAACTCTTCATCTGGACTCCAAAGACCATCTTCTCCTGGTCCTCCTCCTATTCTTCTGGCTGCTCAGTCTCCATGGGCGCTTCTTCTCCATTCCCCGCCACCCAAAGGTCAACTCTATCTTCTTCCCATGCTCACTCCCTCCACACCCATGGCTTACCACAGCGCTTTCTGAACTTCCATTATGTGCATAGCTTCACCACAATTTTTGCCATTTCCACAAGTCACATGTATTTTATTTTCTTAGTATTTCTTTTTTACTGGGCTCACTTGGTCTAAGCGGTAACACCCGTGATATCATAAGTTTGAAGTACAGCTTATGTTTTTCAGACACATTAGCATATATTTCTATTAAAAATTTTTTTATCTATGTAGTACTTTAAATGGTCTCATAACCCACTGTAGCAAACCATGACTAAAAATGCAGTTAAGACTCTCAAATCTCTCCAAGTTGGGTTACAACCCATAGACTTCTAGACTCTCCCTGTCAACCGCTACTGGATCTTAACCAAGACGTCCCACAAGCCTCTCAGATTCAGTGAATTCAAAGTCAAACATCTTTTCCTCAAGAACAAATGAAACCAAGTTCTTTCCTCTTTCTGTATGTTACCAGTAAACTGCTCTACATGCCACCTGGTTACCCAAATCTGGAGATCAATCTAGACTCCCCAGTCTCCTTCAATATTCCTAACCAAAGTGACCACAAAGTCCTGCCATGTCAACTCCTCTAAGAAACCCAAATTAGCACACATACAACTCTTCGTGCCCGGGGCCACTGCCCTGGCTGCGGCTTCATCTCTTCTCTGAACTACTTGAACAAGCAGCCTCGTAACTGGTGACTTGCCTTTGATCTTGGCATCCTCTAAAACTCTAATCATAACATTTTACACTTAACTCTAGCTTCTCTTTATCTTCAGAATAAACACCAAACTCCCTACTACAGCACAGAAGACCTTTTGTGGTTCTGTTCCTGCATTTCTCTAGTCACTCCATGACATACGTTGAAGCCAGTCCTACCCAGCTGCCTGTCATTTATAAACAAACCTCATCTGCAACCAGATTGCCTACCAGACCTTAGTACTCGATTCCAGGGAGCATTTCCTGAACTTCTCACTACCACCAAGTTTATTTTACAGCTCTTCTCTGTAAGCCCTGAGCAACCTGCTCACATCATTTTGACAGCAATGTTCACAGTTTGGTCATTGACGATTTCTCTCTGTAGGTTCACTATGGGTCCAAACGGTACATTGTACATAAACACATCTTTATTCCCTGTTTTCCAAAGTTTTAATTCACACACCCCGAAGTAGAAAGCTTTGCCAAATCCACCTGCCAACTGTGCTGTTACCTATTTAATATTTTGATTTAGAATAACTCAACTTTCCACTTAGATATAAACTTGTTTTAATAGGAAATATGCTATCACCAAGAAATCTTATGTTTGATAGAACAGAATTTTTTTCCTGATATAAACTAAAATGAACATACTACAAAAATTTAATATAAGTGTAAAGGACTTCTGATCCCATCAGTTATGATGAACCAACGGGGTGTTTCATGACTGCAAAACAAAGTGGATGCAAATTTTTTTTTAATGTTACTGAGCTCACAGAAATAGGGAACATTTAAAGTCACTTTTTCCCCCCAAAGCAACAAACTTCTATCTAGAAACTGAACCTGACAGTCAATATGACAAGAACAACATGGGACACGGAGCCATGGGCCAGAAGCAAAGTGAGAGACTAAGAGGGGGTCCCACAGACAGCTCACAGCCAACACTGACACAAGCCCTATCAGAAGGAAAGCATCCCAACTCAGACTCTCAGAATTCCCACAGAGAAAGAGCAATCAAGGAAGAGTTCATAACTGAAAATCTCTAAGCACAGGAGATGACAACCCACCGTGAGGGAGATAACAGAAAAAACAAGCAATACATTTAGATTCCTAAGGACATCAGACATGGATGGGGGTTGCCAGTCTACAGAATATACAGATTCCAAAAAATGAGCAAGCAACAGGAGACTAAAAAAAATGACTGGGTATAGCTAAAAAGAATGGAGTGATACTTTTAGAAATTAAAAGTATAGTTGTTAAAAATAAATAAAACAGATGGATTGACGAGATGATTAGGCACCGTCAAGAAAACTGATGAAAAAGAACATGTGCCTGATGAAATTATCCAGCATTTTAAGTTCTGCCAAAGACACAAGGAAGTTAAAAATATAAAAGATGAAAAATAAATGATCTGCAAACACATACATACATACATATATCCACTTAAATCTTGGGAAGGAGAAAGTAGATAAAATCAAAGAGAAAATGTTTAAAGAATACATGGTTCAGAACCTTCTAGACTTCATGAAAGAGTATTCTGAATCAAGAAACATATGTATCCAAAATAGGATAAATAAAAAGTAATCACTATCTAGACTCAGATGTAAAAGTGTAATCCCAAAGACAGAAAATTCAATGCAGTGAGAAGAAAAATAATATTTTCTTCAAATTACCATAAATAAAACTGGTAGCAGACTTTACAAGTAGAATAACATCTTTACACATGAACAGAAAGGAAAGCATCAACCTAAGAACTGTATGCCTATCAAATTCTCTCTCAAGAACACAGGTAAAATAAAACTAATTTCAGATTAAAAAAAAGAGTTGACTACCAAGAGACTTGAACTAACTTCTAAAAATACCAATTAAAAATCATAAACTATCTGACTGTATTAAAAAAAAATCTAGTAATACATTCTTAAGAGACACCTAAAATCTAAGGACATAAAAAAAAGTGACAGGAAAATGAAGAAAAAAGGTTAATCCATGTAAACGACCACCAAAAGAAAGGCGAGACAGACAAAACAGACCCTTAAAAAAAAAAATTAGGCATAGGAAGAACCACAACATAACAGAAAAGCATCAACCCACTAGGAAGACAATGCTTAGCTTGCAAGTATCAGATAAAATAGTCTCAAAATACATAGAAGAAAAACTGATAGAACTACAGAGAGTCTGTAAGAAGGTAACAATGGAAGACTGAAACACATTTCTCTCATGCTAGCTCAAACAAATGAAAATTAATATAGACAACCGGAAACACAATTTTTAAGTTTGATCTAACAGATACATAACTAGAAAAATATAATCTCTTCACAAGTACACACAGAGCAATTATAATTCCCTATGTACAAAGCCATAAAGGACAAACACGTTTTATGAAAAATACACACTACATTCTCTGACAACACAACAAGAAATGAAAAACAAAAAGGAAAATGAAGAAATATTTGGAAATTTTAAAACACATACTTTAAAGAAAACTCCCAAACACGTAAGTCAAAGAAGAAATCAAAACAGAAATTTAAATTTTGTTTAAATTTAAAAGTTAACCAAAGTGGCATAAATTAAACCATATTATATAAAGCAAAAATGAACTTTGAGGAATTACATAGCTTTACATGCTTATAGTAGAAAACTGGAATGGCTGAAAAATAGTAAGCTGATCATGCAGTTTAGGTTAAAAAATAATAAAATCAAAGAAAAAAATTTTTTATCAACAGTTTAGAAAAACCTTTGTTATTTTTATCAATTAAAAATAAAGTGTGCCTCTCATGAGGATTATATCAGTAATATTTGCATGCTCAAAATAAATAAATGAACTAAAAGAAGAAAAAGGAAGGAAATCATAAAGGAGAAAAAGACCAACTAAAAATATAATAGAACAAAATATTAATAGACCAAAAATTCATCCTCTGCCAAGATTAATAAAATAGATAAATTTTTGGCAAAATTAATGAAAGTCACACACAAATAACATCCAATATGAGAAAGGGAAGATAACTACAAATAAAAGATTGAAATGGGAATTAAGACAGTACCATGAACCTGATGAAAATAAATAAACTTAAATTTGCTGAAAGAACAAATTTCTAAAATTTATCACACTGTAAATCAACTATATTCCAACAAAAAATTTAAAAAATAAATAAAATTTACAAAACTCACTAAAAGCCGAAAAGCTAAAGTCCTATTACTATTCAATTGCTAATTACTACTAACTTATCAACAATTTACAATCCTTCCACACAAAAAATTAGATCCAAATGATCTCACAGGTAAATGCCACCAAGGTTTTAAGAAACAAATCACTCCAATCCAAACTGTCCAGAGAACAGAAAAAATGAAACACTGTACCTGGCATAAAGCAGTGTAACCTGAACACCAACATCAGACAAGATAGTCAAGAAAAAAAAAGACAGGTGATTTCATTCATGAACAGATGCAAAAATCTAAATAAAATACTAGCAAACTTCATCCAGTTCACAAAAAGACAACCCATCAAGGTCAACTTACATCTATCTTAAGCACAAATGTAAGAGAGAATTAAGAATTTTTAAATATATAAATTGGAACCATTACACTTAGTGTATTAAAGGAGAAAATCCACAAGATACTGTCAACAGATGCAGAAAAGCATGTGACAAAACAGGCAAATGACGACTTCCCTAACTTAGTAAAGATTGTCTACAGAAACTCATAACAAACATTTTTAAGGGGAAAACATTCTTTCTGAAATCAGGAACAAACATGTATGCTCACTCTAAATCACTTCTAATGAATAACCATCAAACATAGATTTAGAAGTGTGCCGCATAATAAGGCAAGAAAAAAAAAATTAAGGAAAACTAATTGGAAAGGAAAGGAGAACCAAAAGTGTCACTATTTGCAAGTGATATAATTATCCACATAGAAAACCCAAAAGGATTATAGAAAATATATCAGAATAAATGTTTATCAAGTGGATGACTAAAGTTCAATGTAAAAAAAAATCCATAAATTTCTATTAACAATAAACAGGAAACAGAATCTAAAAAGCATCATTTGTAACAGCAACAAAACTCCTAGAAACATCAGAATCAACATTTAAAAACTGTTAGATCTGTAAGGAAAAATTCACAAAACTGTATCAAAAGTCATTAGAAACCTCAAATACATAGTTCAAAATCTTAAAAATTTCAAATCTCTCCAAACTGATTTTAATCATTCCAATTCGTGCCCCAAAAGCTTTTTCTGCCATATGACAAGATGATTCTTACAAAAACAGCTAAGACTCAAGTTCCCCCTAGACATCAAGATGTCAGGTAAAACTACAGCATTAATAATCATGACAGTGTGCTATCAACAGATAGACAGGTGGACAAGTGGTACAGAAAGGAGAGTCAGAAACAGATCCATGCATATAGAAACCAAACATGTAAAAAAGATGGTTCAGCAGATCACTGGTGAACAGAGAGCCAATTCAATACATGGTATGTGGTCAACTGTAGCCACATGGAGGGAAAAATCAATGTGGATCATTAACTCACACAATATACAAAAATCAGTACCAGATGGATTACCAACTTAAATGTGAAAGGCATCATTTAAAAAGTTTTAAAGAGAAACACAGGAGAACGTCTTTATGATCCCAGGGCACTGTAAATTTCCAATTAGATTACATTGAAATTAAGAACTTCTGTTCACCAAAACACACCATAAAGTGCAAAAAGACCACGAACTGGAAAAAGATATTTACAATGTATATACCCAATAAATGATTACTGTTACCTGTTACAGTTTTAAAAGAGAACCCAAGAGAAAAGTAAGAGATATGACCAGGTGTGTGTGTGAACATCAATTTCCTTTTTGTGAATAAAAGGGAGACAGATGGTTCACAGACAAAGGAAAAGATGTTCAACGTCATTAACAATCAATAAATGCACATTAAAACCACAATGCACATTTCATATCCATTTGGCAAATATTAAGAAGTTTGACAAGTAACAAGTGTTGCAAAGGATATACATCAACTATACTCTTAACACAATGCTAATCAAAGTATATAAATTAACAAAATAGCTCACCAAAGCATAAGCTGGTATAACCACTTCAGAAAACAATTTGGTATCATTTTATAGTTGAACATTCATACCCCATAGTCCAGCAATTCCTCTTCTAGTAAATAGCTTACCACAGTGGTACTTCAACATTCTTTTTACTCATGAACCACAAGAAATGCTATTAAAGATCACACTTATACTTTAAAATGACATCTAAAAAATTTCAGCCCTAAGTTTAATTGCAAAGGATGAATTGCTAGAGTATCACAGTGACATTTTAAAATAACACTGACATATCACTGGTTTAAAATGCAATTATTAGAGCACAGAGTTCATCAAAAGATATAACTAGTATATATGCTGATGTGTGTATGTGTGCACTCTAAGTCACTTCAGTTGTGTCCCACTCTTTGTGACCCTATGGACGGTAGCCCGCCAGGCTCCTCTATCCAGGGGATTCTCCAGGCAAGAATACTGGAGTGGGTTGCCATGCCCTCCTCCAGAGGATATTCCTGCCCAGGGCTTGAACCTGTGTCTCTTACATCTCCAGCATTAGAAGACAGATTCTTCACCACTAGCATTACCTGGGAAACCCTATATATGCTAATAATTAAACATAAAAATTACACTTTATTGGAAATGCAGCTCTTGAGGAGATGGAAAGTGTCTGCATTAAATGAAGTGTTTCCTAATACTATAGCTGCATGTATTTTAAATTATCCTTTTGTTCTATGGAGAGTTTTTCAATTGGGACGTTACCCTGGTAAGATTCCATGCAAGTAAGCAGTATGCCTTCCTAATTTAAGGCAGAAATGTACTCTGAAGGGGGAGGTGGGCAAGTAGAGCCAAGAGGAAGTTTCTATCACCAGCTCTAGGCATTACCAATTTTAGGAAAGGATACATGTAGAATTTAATGATCTACAATTGACTCATTAATATCACTTGTGCCCAAATACCCCTGAGAAAATCTTTATTACTTCCCTGGAAGGCATATATCCCAGTGTGAAAAGTAGAGAAATTCTTGCAATTGTGTACCAGAAGAAATATATAAGAATCTTCAAAACATCAAAACCTAGAAACAACCAAAATGTTCATCAATAGAAGGATGCATACACTGTGTTATATTCTCCAACAGAATATTACACAGCCATGAAAAGTAATGAGATGTCTTGAGTATCAGTGACTCTCAAAAATGTAACATTGAGTGAAATAAGCCAGCCCAACAAACTGTATCCAGTAATCCTTTTTTAAAATTCAAAAACAACAGAAACCACACAATATACTGTTGAGGGATATACACATATTTGATAAAAATTATTTTTAAAATACAAAGGAATGACACATAATTCAATAAAAGTTACCCTGAGGATGGTAACATTCAAAATCGGTCATTTTGATTCTTGGATTGAGTGGAGGGTTGAGAGGCGTTCATTTTATTGTCTTGCTTCACAACTTGCATATATGTCACATATATTTTGAAAGTATTAAGTAGTACATTAAAGAGGAAAAAAGATTTTTTAAAATCCATTCATCATATGCAAAAAATAATTAAATCACCTCACCTGCCACTAGAGGTACATCTAACATACCATGGAAATCTTTATCTTACATGAACCATAGGAAGTACATTAGGTACAAAATAAATGTTCACTGCAATTAATTTTATGAGAACCAAATGAGATAAAAGATTGAGTCAGCTCTGAGAGAGGAATCCATAGGCTTTACACACGGCTAGAGCAGAAGCCAAGGTGGCTGTAACCAAATTTAGCTGCAAGTTAAAGTTATAAGGAAGCTGGTCAGTAAAGAAGAGGCAAAAATGTAAGTCAGGTAACATAAAGGTTTAGCAATAGTGTGAGGAAATGGGTGTCTTCGCTCAATAACAGCCAGAGTGATGAGACAGTGCAACCACTTTGAGAGCTTCTGTGATAGTTGGTTACATTGAAGATGCATATATCCTACTATGCAGCAAAATCCACTATTAGGTGTATTTTCTCAAGAAATTTCCAAACGTATGCACAAAGCAGACAAATACAAAGTTGTTCAAGGCAAGACTGTTTTTAGAGTCAAAAACCTTCGAGGTCCATCAGTAGGAAAACGGATCAGTAAATTATGGTATATTCATACAATGGAATTCTATACCAGCAATTAAAATGAACCAAACACAATTATCCAATTTATTCACATGTAAATCTGAAAATGTGATGCTGATCAAAAAAAGCAAGTTGCGAAAAGACACATTGTTTAATACCATTCAACACTATATATTGTTTATGGATTCACCGTGATCAAAGTATAAAATATGCAAGGAGATATACACAAACCTAAACAGTGACTACCTCTAGGAAAGGAGGGGCGGGAATGAGCGCACTTCCACATTCTGCAATTTTCGTTCTTTTAAATTAAAAAGCGGATCTGAAGTAAATTCGGCAAAATAATTACATCTGTAAATCTCAGTCATGAATTGGTTAGATCCCACTCTGCATGTGTGAAATCTTCCAGAAGTTGAAAAGAAACAAAATCCCAGAAAATTAGGCAAGAGTAAGAAAATTGAGCAAATGAACAGGGAGAAATGGAGACGAAAAACGCAGCCCTTGAGCGCAAAGCATAAACCTTTGAGCAAGAGGAGCAGCTGGGTTTCTAATGTGTTTTAAGTTTCCTTCCCTGTGAAGCCTTGTAATAAATCCCATCTCCCTTAGGATAAAACGCAAATTTCCTGCAATACAAAATGTACCTAACCAGAGCTGTAATTATGAGGAAACTGCTCCCAAAGGAGGATTGAAATCTGTAAGCTGTCTACCTTGTTTCCATCGCCAGGACCCTGGGCAGAAACCAAAAGAGGTCATTTTATGTGGACGCCACAAACACTTATGTGAACCGTTAAATATCATCAAGAACGCCTAGAATTGGCTAGAACGTATTTGCCCAGCTGTCGTGTATATATATATATATATTTTTTGGAAGGAGTCTCCCATCGAAGAGCTTTGGAGGCCTCTAAAAATGGTACGCCACACGGGTACCAAACAACATTCACCTACGCCTTAGCTCCATTTTTGGCCCCTGGCCCCTTATTCCGTCCCCAGAACAGGCTGACTCGACAGGCCACACTGGACATCCTAAACACTACGGAGCAGCTAGCCGGACCCCCCGGCTGTCCCCGCCTCTTCCCGTGAGCGATGGGAGGTGCGGGAGAGGATGCTCCGAAGAGGCGCAGCGAGCACTGCGTTCAGGTCTCCCTCCCCCGGCCCCCTCCCCGCACTCGGCAGCCATGCTCTCGAAAACAGGTGGCGCATTTGTAAAGAATGCAAAACACGGAGGAGGGGGGCGTGCAAGAACGTTCACCAACACTCTCGAACGAAAACCCGCACCCCGGAGAGCACGCACTCGCTAGGACCCAGGCGCGCGAGGACACGCGAGGACGCACCCCCGCGCGGGCGCTGCTGCAAGGGGGTGGGTCACGACTGCAGGCGGCGCGGCCACGCGCGCGGGGAGGGCTGGGGGGCGAGCACCCCAAGAGAGGGGCTGTGACACCGAGGCGGAGGGAGCACCCACACAGCCGGGGCGTCCACGCCCGGGCCGGGAGGAGAGATACCTCGCGTGTCCACGCGCGCTCGGGCCGTCGGAACCCCCAAGGCTAGCGGGGGTGTCACCCGCGCACCGACGGCGACAAGGGCGCGCGGGCGGCCGGGGGACGCGCGCACACACAGGGGCTTCTCCCACCTTCGCACAGGAACCCGGAGGGACCCACACTTGAAGAATAGGGAAAGCAGACAAAAGAGACACACCTACTGGGGCCGACGACAGCGGCCACACACACACACCCCCCCCGAACCGACACCACCCCCCTCACACACACACTACAGGCACCACAGCCAACGACGCGGGCGACGCGCACACACCCACACTCACCACACACCCACGGGGGGGGTGTGGAGGGCCTCTCGCCCCGGCCATCTCGGCTGCTGCGCGACAAGCTGACACATCCGGCAGCCCCGCCGCGCGCCAGGTGTGCACTCACCGGGGCTCGCAGCCCGCGAGCCTCGGACGCGGGCAGCCGCCGCCGCCGCCGCCGCCGCCGCCGCCTCAGGCTCTCCACGTCAGCCGTCGGGCGGGCAGGCGCCAGCGGCCGGGCGGCGGCGGGGGGCGGGGAAGTGCGTCACGTGAGCCGCAACGCACATGCGCCGTGGAGCACGCCCCGCCCCGCCCCCCGCTGCGAGCCCCGCGGTTCCCCGCTCGCCCCCGCGCTCTCGAGCGGCTGAGTCGCGGTGCGCTTGCGCGCGGGCAGGGTTTCCGTGGCGACCGGGCGGTGCGCTGTTTGTCCTCTCTCGCCCTCCTGCGGCTCCCTGAGTCCGCGCCTGCGCCGAGGCCTCGGCCCTGAGGTGGCCGAACGTGCCGCTGGGGGAGTCGGCGCTTGGAGGACCCAAGGTCGAGGGCCACCCCGCAACCCGGGGGGAAGTCGAATGAGAAAATTGAGCTATGAGACGGCAGGGCCCAGTTCTGGGTGTCGAGGCCCAGGCGGGAGGGCGCTTGGGCGCGGGCCCCCCATCTGTCCTTGCCCTTTCTTCCCTGTTCTTACGGAGGCAAAGCCTGCAGAGTTGGGGTGGTGTTCAGTCCCCTCTGTCCCCCGCTTTCCCCTTGCCTCCCCCCACCTTCCACTGCAAGAGGTGCGCGCGCTAGCCCGTGTGCTTGTGTGCGCGCGCACGTGAGGTTGGGGGGCTGGTTGCTCGTGCAGGCAACGTTTGGGTGCTTGTGTGCACGTGTGCAAGCAGATGTGTGTCAGATTTCAGTGAGCCCGTGTCTCCTGTTTGGTTTACTGGAGAAACGCAGAGGCTGTGCCCGTAGCAAAGCGGTGAGATTATAATAGACCCATAGTGAAAATGAGTGCATCACTGACAGATGACTTGTTTTGGTTTCCCCCACAGAATATCTAAAGCCACGAGGGAAATGGTGGAAAATTCACCGTCGCCGTTGCCAGAAAGAGCGATTTATGGCTTTGTTCTTTTCTTAAGCTCCCAATTTTGCTTCAGTAAGTACTCTCCTGATGGATGGCCAGGGCCTTTCTCTGATGTTCAAGGACAAGGAAATTATTCTGTTTGTTAGTAGAATGTGTACACTTGAACTGTGATTCTTTCAACCTTTGTCTCTTTTTGAGAAAACCTGAAGAGACCTCTTGTCTCTTCAGCGTGTTCTATATGCCAGACATGAGCCTGAAAGATTTAATCTCAACAAATCTTTAAAAATGCCTCACCAGGAAGGATTGCAGAAGAAATGAAACCTGATCCCTGCCCTTAAGAAGGTCTTGGTTTTGTGGACAAGATAGAGGATTAAATCTCAGTTAATACACTATGATACATGCCTTGAGAACCTAGTGAAGAGATAAAATAGAAATTCAGGGAATTCCCTGCCAGTCCGGTGGTTAAGACTCTTGCACTCTCACAGCCAAGGCTCAGGTTCCATTCCTGGTCAGGGACCTAAAATCCCACAAAGCATTGAGGCAGTGCAGCCAAAAAAAGAAAGTCAGAGTTAATTTTTCTCCCAGGGACTTTATCTTCAACAATAAGAAGGAAGAAGTGGGAAGGCCTTGAAGGGAAGCATGGTAAAGTGTGGAAAGGAGTAATCTGGTCTGGCCCCAGTGCAGCTGTGGGAGTTTGGGAGGAACAGGAATCAGGCTCCAGAAGTCAGTTGCACTTTACATCCTGGATCTCAGTCAGTCCTCATATGGTCCCATTTTACAGATAAGAAAGCTTGTTCTCTGAGACACCATATTCCCAGAGTCATACAGCAGGCCTCATGTCTCTCCCCAGAAGGATCTGAGAATTAGGGAGAAAAGTGGGTGCCCAGAACTTTTTAGAATTTTGTGGAAACCAGGCAGATGGAGTGGCCGTGTTTCTGAACCCTAACTGCATCAGTATAGCCAACCAAGGTGTTCCTAGGGCAGTCTGTGAAGAAGTTATAGCTTGAGTCCAAATCCTGACTCCTCCACAGACTTGCTTTGTGGAGGACTGTTTGCATCTTCGATTCTTCAGATGCTTCATCTGTGGAAGGGTGGTCGTGTCTATTAAAAGCTAAGGAAGCATAAGACAGTCCTGTGAGATAGAAATTGTCATTGCTGTCCTCATTTGCAGATGACAATATTGAGCACACAGGGCTTAAATAATGTGCCCAAGGTCATACCACTGGTAAACGATAAAGCTAAAATTTCGACACCAGCACACTGGATTGATGTCACTGTGCTGTCTCTCTATGTCTGTTGTAAAGATAAATTGCCATCATTTATGCAGAGCACTTAAAAGAATATGTAGCATAGGAACAGTAAGTACTGCTTTCCCCTGCAAAACTAGAGGTGGCTTGGACGGTAAAGAATCTGCCTTCAATGCAGGAGACCTGGGTTCAATCCCTGGGTCAAGAAGATCCCTTGGAGAAGAGAATGGCTTACCCACTCCACTATTCTTGCCTGGAGAATTCCATGGACAGAGCAGCCTGGTAGGCAGAGAGTCAGGCACAACTGAGCAACTTTCAGACACATGCATTCTTATGAAACCTTGGAGAGCCCAAGTGGTATAAAATGAAGGGCACATTTGCTAACACACAAAAGTTGAGCTCATGCACTCAATTTGATAAAGATACTCAGTTCAGGTAAAGATGCTCACACAGTTCAAAGCTGTGGCGGCTTGACGCTAAGACGCTGAGTGTAGCCCTGGGAAAGGAGCTTGGACAAGCCATACTCCCTGCTCTGGGTGCGCACTGCTTCTACCACAGCTCCCTGCAAAACAGATGCAGAAAGGTTTTTAGTAAAAGCAAAAATCCTCTTCAGATTTCCTTTGGTTAAAGAAAACATACTATTGTAGGTCTTTTCTAAGAGCAAAATGGCAAAAAGTGGGGGCTACCTGTACTTTACTGGAGTGGGTTGCCAAATTCCCTTCTCCAGGGGAATTTGCTGACCCAGTCATGAACCTGGGTCTCCTGCATTGCAGGCAGATTCTTTACTATCTGAGCTACCAGGGAAGCCCAATTAAATGTCAGCTGTGACTCTGATTGTTATCATCAACATCATCATTTTTACAAATCTGTGTTCTATAGAGTATTTGAAGGATTAGAAACTATACAGATAAATAAAAACAATAACTTTAATAAGACTGTAACTCCAACAGGACCCACAACCAGAATTTTTTTTTTTTAATTGGAGGCTAATTACTTTACAGTATTGTGGTGGTTTTTGCCATACATTCACATAAATCAGCCATGGGTGTACATGTGTTCCCCATCCTGACCCTCCCTCCCACTCCCTTTCCATCCCATCCCTCAGGGTCATCCCAGTGCACCAGCCCTAAGCACCCTGCCTCATGCATAGAACCTGGACTGGTGACCTGTTTCACATATGATAATATATATGTTTCAATGCTATTCTCTCAAATCATCCCACCCCGCCTTCTCCCACAGAGTCCAATAGTTCTTTACATCTGCGTCTCTTTTGCTGTCTCACATATAGAGTCATTGTTACCATCTTTCTAAATTCCATATATATGTGTTAATATACTGTATTGGTGTTTTTCTTTCTGACTTACCCACTCTGTATAATAGGCTCCAGTTTTATCCACCTCATTAGAACTAATCCAAATGCATTCTTTTAAATAGCTGAGTAATATTCCATTGTATATATGTACCACAACTTTCTTATCCACTTATCTGCCGATGGACATCTAGGTTGCTTCCATGTCCTGGCTATTGTAAACAGTGCTGTGATGAACATTGGGGTACATGTATTTCTTTCAATTCTGGTTTCCTTGGTGTGTATGCCCAGCAGTGGGATTGCTGGGTCATATGGCAGTTCTATTTTCAGTTTTTTAAGGAATCTCCACACTGTTCTCCATAGTGGCTATGCTAGTTTGCATTCCCACCAACAGTGTAAGAGGGCTTCTTTTTCTCTGCACCCTCTCCAGCATTTATTCACAACCAGAAATTAATTCCACAATTTTTCTTTTGTGCTTACCATGTGCTGGGCACTGTTACTGAGCAGAGATGAGCAGAACAGCCCCAGATTTCCTGCTCTCAGAGTCTGCATTCTGCTGGGAGGGAGATGGTCAATGGGCAATTTACATAAGTAAAACATATAGAATGTCAGATGATAATGTGTACCTTGGGGAGAAATTAAGCAAGAAAGAGGGTAAGGAATGGAAGCATCTTGCTGTTGTAAGTACAGCTGTCAGGAGGTGCCTCACTGACAGATGAGTTTTAGACACAGACACAAAAAATGAGAGTTGCCATGGCAATGTTGAGAAAGAGCCTCTCAGAGAACAGCCAGTGCAAAAGCCTGACGATGCCAGTGGTTTGAAGGAATTGATGGAAGTCATTAAACCTGAGACAGGCAGAAAATAATCAGGGAGACAAGAGGCCAGTACCCAGCAGTTTTAACAAAACATAGTGGTAGGTGCACAGGGGTTATATGAGTGTCTCTGTATGTTGAAATACTTACTGAATTTTGTAGGAACTTAACTGGTGGTCCAGTGGTTAAGAATCCTTCCAATGCAGGGGACGATCCCTGGTTAGGGAATGAAGATCCCATGTGCCACGGAGCAGCAAAGCCAGCGCACCTCAACTAAGACCCAGACCAAACAGAGCCAAATAAATTAAATAATTAACTTAAAAAAAAAAAAAAAGCTAATTGTCTTAATCTGTTTAGGCTGTGACCAGGTAGCTTAAACAATAGATGTTTATTTCTCAGCTCTGGAGGCAGGAAGTCCAAGATCTGGATGCCAGCATGATTGGGTTCTTAGTGAAGGCCCTGATATGGTTTGCAGACCGTCACTTTCTTGCCGTATCCTCACAGCCCTGATCTCTTCCGGGTCTCATGAGGACACTAATCCCATGATGGCGCCTGTCCCTCAAGATCTCATCTGTACCTAACTGCCTCTCAAAGGCCCCGCCTCCAAATCCACCACGCTGGGGATTAGGGTTTCAAGGTAATCATTTAAGGGGAGGGGCACAAATATTCCGCCATAATCATAGTTGTAGGCTGTGGTAATGGCTTTGAAGGAAATAAAGAGAAATGGCAAGGGAGTAAGAGGGTGTGGTGTGCAGGTGGGACATAGCTGGAAGAGCAAGCGACTGGGGAAAGCCTCTCTGAAGGTGACGTTTGAGCCAAGACGGGAAGCAAGCTAAGGAACCAAATGCGTTGAAAGTCAGAGGAAGAACATTTCAGGCAGACAGCACTCACTGCAAGCTCAGTTACCCTGCATCTGAAGGTTGTGTGAAGTGCAAACATGAGACACTGTCTGGAGCTGAAGCGTAGTGTGTGAGGACTGGACCTTGGAGGGGCAGGCAGGAGGCTGGTCGTTCCAAGTTCTTGCAAAGTCTGGGAAGGACTTTGGACTTTATTCTAAAGCCGTCAAAGTTCAAAAACTGGCAAATGATGCCGTCTGATCAGTATTTGGGGGAAATCTCACAGTGCAGTGTGGAGAATCTCTTCAGGGTTGGAATTACTAGACCCCACTCTAAAAGCCTGGGATTCCTCTTTGCTTGCACTTCTTCTCCTCCCCCACCTTGTTCATCTGCTTCTGCCATTATGCTTGCTGAGGCCTCTCCTCCACAGAAACATCTTAGACGCAGGTCTTACAGCAGAGCGCTTGAGATCCAAGCCTGAACTCCCCAGATAAAAACCTCTGGAGCCTGAGTGGTTATTTCTCTTGGTGTGTGGGTAGGTCTGTGCGTGCTCAGTCATGTCTGACTCTGCATCTCCATGGACTGTAGCCCGCCAGGCTCCTCGGTCCATGGGATTTCCTCGGCAAGAGTACTAGAGTGAGTTGCCATTTCCACCTCCAGGGGATCTTCCAGAATTACTCAATTATCCCCCTTGCCCAAAAGTTCACATTCCTTGCCCACAGTCTTCCATGATCTGGGACTCATTCACATTTCCAGCTGGTTTCCCACCGCTCAGAGCCTCCCACCGTATGCCCCAGCCACTCCAAGCTGCCTGGGATTCCCCAGATACATTGCTTCCTCTTCATGCTGTTAACCAGGCTCTGACTCCTGCCTGTGAGTCCAGGGTGAACACATGCCTGAGTTCTTGTTCCATCTCAGTAACTGTTAGCTTTGAGACCTTGGGCAAGTGACTTTAATTCCCCATGACTTAGCTTTTTCATCTGTGAGTAAGGAATAATCTTGGCACACACTTCAGAAGGGTCTGAGAGGGGTCACATAAGACAGTGCTCAGGAGGTTCCTGCCACTGCATCTGGCTCATTTCTGTCGCCCACAGGACTTGTGAGGAGAGACACCATGTCTCATTTTCTTTCGGGGCCTTGACCTTTTGATAGCACTTAGCAAGTAGCAGATGTACAATAAATATTCATTCATTTAATTAGTTAAACTAAGCAAGTTATTTCCATTTATGAATTTGCCTCATGTTTTTTGCCACTATTTGTATTTCATTAACCGTGAAAACTCAAGTTGCAAGCCCGATCCTTTCCAGCTTTTCATTCTGCCATCCACCACCACTCTCTCTTTGATTCCTGACACTCTGGCTGCAGCTTGTGGCCAGGAACACCATTTTCTCGTTGTTAATATTTCCTTCCTTCCTCACAACTGCAAGTCCAGCCATTAGCATTTTCATCTGCCTAACCCCCATTCATCCTTCAGGTCCCAGCTTAATGACTTCCTCCAGGAAATCTTTCCTGTCCATTAACATCACTTCTATCACCACCACCGTGGGCTGAGGGCTGCCTTATATGCTCCCATATCATCTGCTGTTATGTGCTCATTAGCACTTATCACAGTGTATTGAAAATAGCAGTTTACTCATTTCTGGTCCTCTGCTGAGGGAGGGCAGAGGCCATCTCTTTTGGGTTCACCATTGTCTCTCACACTTCTGACATACAGAATTCTGTAATACAAATTTGTTGAGAAAAATGTTAATCTTTCATCATGGTTGAAACAGCTGGTTTGAAATTTGTCTCTGTCACTTGGGCAGGGCTTCCCTGCTGGCCCAGACGGTAAAAAAATCTGCCTGCAAAGCAGAAGACCTGGGTTCTATCCCTGAGTCAGAAGATCCCCAGTGTTCTTGTCTGTAGAATTCCATGGACAGAAGAGCCTGGTGGGCTACAGTCCATGGGCTTGCAAAGAATCAGACTTAATGATAACTTAATGACTTAATGATAACACTTTAACTTACCTTGGGCAGATGATGTAACATGTCCAAGATTCCAATTCCTCATCTGTAAAACTAACATAATACCTCCTAGGATTGTTTTGAGGAAATGAAATAATACATATAACGTGCTCAGAGGGCTTTCCTGGTGGCTCAGTGGTAAAGAATCTGCCAATGCAGGGGGCCCAAGTTCGACTCCTGGGTTGGGAAGATCCCCTGGAGAAGGAAATGGCAACCCACTCCAGTATTCTTGCCTGGGGTAATCCCATGGACAAAGGAACCTGGTGGGCTACAGTCCGTGGGCTCTCAAAAGAATCAGACATGACTTAGCAATTCAACAACAATGACAAAGTGCTTAGAAGTGTGCTTAGCCCACAGTGAGTGCTCAGTGGTTGGCTGTTGTTATAACAGGTATAGCAGTAAAGGCCACAGAAACTTGACGTGGCAATAAGACTGTGCTCTAGGAGATAAAGCATGTCATGAATCAGAACAGGGTAGATAAATTCACCTTTATGCCACTAATTGTCTGTAGTTGTTTCAACTCTGTAGGAATAAAGTGTAGAATACCTACTACATATAAAGAAAATTGCTAAGTGCTATAAGAATTACAGCAGTTCTTAAGGCCTGATTTCTGCCATTAATTTGCTTAAAATAGTATGAGTTAAGACATATTTTTGTAAATAGTATGGGTTAAGTGTGAATAGCATGAATTAAAACATCAGTTCCATTGGCTCAGTCATGTCCAATTCTTTGCGACCCCATGGACTGCAGCATACCAGGCCTCCCTGTCCATCACCAACTCCTGGAGTTTGCTCAATCTCATGTCCATCAAGTCGGTGATGCCATCCAACCATCTCATCCTTTGTCGTCCCTTTATCCTCCCATCTTCCAGCATCAAGATCTTTTCCAGTGAGCCAATCTTCGTATCAGGTTGCCAAGGTATTGGGGCTTCAGCTTCAGCATCAGTCCTTCCAAAGAGTATTCAGGACTGATTTCCTTTAGGATGGACTGGTTTGATCTCCTTGCAGTCCAAGGGACTCTAAAGAGTTCTCCAAGACCACAGGTTAAAAGCATCAATTTTTTGGC